>RJWJ010004510.1:0-75454 GCA_004363605.1 Indri indri
TCTTTCCTGACTTCGTATCTATATTATCAGACCACTTGGAAATCATGTCACCTCTCATGGTGTTCTGTCCCATTTGGTGACGGGGACCAAATGCTCCAGGAGGCCCCCAGAGGCCCTGCTGAACCTGATGGCTTGCTCTTAACACATGCTGGCTCACCCCTGCTCAGCCGGTACCCGCTCTAGAACACCCTGCCTAGGCTCCCCTTCGAAGCCTCCCACCCCTGCCCCTGCTACTGAGGGAGGAGCTGTCCCACAGCCGTCCCTTTTCTGATGGCCACAGCTGCTCAGGACCACACCGGTGCTCCATTCAGAGCCCACAGGTTGTAATCTCACAGAGATATTTCTAGCTCTGAGATCTTGGCCCAGGCCCAAGCAATCTGCACCTAGTTGCCTTATCTCCTCGACATCCTTCCACCTACCTCACCTGTTGACATCAGGACCTATGAGATCAGGCATGTGAAAAACACCTGTAAATCATACACACTTAGGACATCTTTTAGTCTAAACTTAGTTTTACCCCAGCTGTGCCCCTAGAGCTGGCAGTATGTCCTCTGCACCTCATTTGGCATTGTGATTGTGTGCCTATAAAGAAAACAGATGATCTGGTCCTTTCCCCTCGATGATCTCATGGACAGCTCTGGGAGACAGAACATATGCATGAGGAAGTCCTGAGAATGCATGCTAAACAAATTTCAATTAAATTCAGAACACATTTAGTAATCATCTGCTGTATGCCAGACATTTAAGATACCAAGAGAGCTGAGTGTAGCCCTGGAACTGAAGGGCTTCCTGGTCTGCAGGTGGAGTTTGCTGGGTGGAGAGGTGGCACAGTATTTGATCAGAGACACGCTGTGTGGGTTCATATCCCAGTTCCTGCACTGACTAAGCTTTAAACTTGGGCAGGTTAACTTGGAAATAATTGCATAGGGTGATTGTGAGGATTCAGTGAGTTCCTGTATATAAAGTTCTCAGAGAGGCACCTGACACATAAGTACTAGCTGTTGTTATGACATAAGCAAAACGCCCATAACTTAATAAAGGCAAACAAAGTCCTATTATATTTAATCTGTCTTTGAGGTGATGGGGAAAGCCTTAGGGTAACACCTAACCTTTTATTTGTGCCGAGCCTGGAAAGATAAGGCAGAGTTCAGAAGGGAGACAAGAAGGAAGAAGGTGTTTCCAGCAGAGGGAACATCATGAGTGAGAAATGCATGGCAGGGTCAGGGATTAGTGCATGGAGGGTGGTTGGAACAGGTGACCTAGTATAAGTGTATGGATTACAGCCTACTCAAGCGCTCAGAACGAAGGGGAATGGTGGAAGGGAGGGGTCATCGGGCTCAGGGAGGCAGAGCCACATGTGCAGCTATTCAAGGAATGAGTCATGAGGGAGCATGATTTGGCAGAGAGAAGGGGAGGGAACCAAGTCATACAGGCAGTGGAGACCCTGGGTAGGGTCATGAAGAACAGGACTTGGGAGATTAAAGAGGATGGGGAGGGAGGGGAGAAAGAGTTACAAATGGCAGCTTCAGAGGTGGGATGTTCAGTGCTTCTGAAAAGTACAGGAGGCCAGAGTTCCCAGCCTGCTGGAGAGGGCAGAATGGAAACCGTGGCTGAGCACTGCAGGCTACATTACCCTGCAAGGTGGATGGGCTCCCCACATGCACCTCCCCCACCTCAGGTCAAGTCAGCCAGGAGCCAGAGAGTATTAGGAGGGAGGGAGGGAGGGACAGAGGGAGGGAAGAGCAGGCACAAGATGCAGGAGGCTCCGAGGGCACTGCGGCAAACCTGACCCCTGCCGCCTGCTCCCTGAGGCCTGCCTCCCAGCCACTGCAGGCTCAGTGTGTACTTCTGGCTGCTTCCAAGCACTCTGTAGTGCTGCGTTGCCTTGTGCCCACATCACCTTTTTATGAGGTCAGTGCCATCAAGAGATGAGTCAGGCAGGCTGCACTGACACTGGGATTCCCAAAGCCCAATTCAGCAGTTTTCCTGGCCACCTTACAGTTACCCTTTGAAAAAAGCTCTTAAGTCGAAGATCACAGAAACTTAGTCACTCTTGTGCTTAAAATTCTAAGGTGTTGGCAGCCCAACACCTACAGGACAAAGTTCAAACTGCAAAATGCAGTTTACAAGGCCCTCCATGGTCCGGCTCCTGTCTCTAGCTCCAGCCCTGTTTCTCACCGTGCCACAGCTTCTCCTTTTATATTCTAGCATTATCCAGCTGCCCAATGTTCCTCTTGTAGACTGGACTGTTTGTTCGTCTTTTTTTGCACAGGCGGATTCCCTTTGCCCCAATGTCCTTTCTGCACTGCCCCCATCTTGCCCTTCACTTCCTACCTCACTCCATCCTTTAAGACTCTACTGAGGTGTCACCGCCTCCAGAAAGAATTCCCCACCTCAGTTAGATGCACCTCCTGATTTAGGTCCACCCCTTAGGTTCTCCTGTAATTTCTCTATTTTTACACTTAACATACTGTTTTGCAATTACCCATTTAGGTATCTGTCTCGCCCACTTGAGCGCTTGAGGGCTGATGACTGCATCTTACTTAACTCTTGTATTCCTAGTGCCTAGCACATAGAAAGCACTTGATAAGTGTTGGATAAAATAATTTGACATCAGGAGGATCAATCAGGCAGCAGTGGGTGAGATAGATGTTCTGCTTGAGTTTTCTCAGTGGGGAGCTTCCTGTTTCAGAAGCTTCTCCATAGGCAGCAAACAGCTGCTGTTACAAACGTGCTCCATGTGCAGAGCTGGAACCTTCCTCTGAGGCCCCCCTGCCCCCATCAGTCCTAACTCTGGCCTTCGGAATTATCTCAACCGATTTAGATCTCTTGTCTGCTAACAGTCCTTTAGCGTCGGGTCCCAAGTCTGCTATTTGGAGGAATTTATAGGGGACCTTCTGAAGGACAGAAGGAGAAATGTAAAAGGAAACAGAAAAAAACAGAGGGCTGTTATGGGTTTTATGTGGAATGCAGTCACTTTTAAATTGAGAACGGAGAAAAGGAGAGAAAGAGATGAGAAAACAAAACGTGTCCCTGTCTGGCATGATGGAGATGGTTTGGAGGGTTTCCAGGCAAGACTCCAGAAACCTGAGAACTGGATTTTGGTTTAGTGCAGGAAGCCTCAAACATTTTAGTCTCTCAACTCCTCTGTATTTAACGGAAGACTTTTGAGATAAGGTACTGATGATGCCTTTGTAAAGCACATTGGCAATTCATGCCAGAAGTCAACATATCAGCCCCTATCATTTTGCAAACATGAACACTGGAAGAAACTGGCCTTATATTTAATAATAACAGTGTATGGTTATTTAATCTTACAAAAACACTGTGAAGTAGACATTATCCTTTTCATTGTAGAGATGAGGAAACTGGCTCAGAGAGATTAATCGAGGTGTCTAAGGTCACGGAGCTTATTTTTGAACTCATGACTGATTGCTCTTGGTCCCATGCTCTTTTGATACGCTGAGGAGGTTCTTTGACTTTACAGGGGATCCACTACATTAATGGTTTTAGGACTTTAATTCTCATCTTTTATATGAGAATCCTCATTTCTACTCAATTTCTATTTCCCAATAGCCATAGGACAAGTGGGAGCACATATTTGGCTGCATAAATGTTGCTCAGGTGTCAGTGGCTCTAGAGTGGAGGGGATATTCTGGTTAACTGCACAAGCATTTTCCTAGAGAGCACAAGGTCATATTTTAGATCTTAGTAAATGCTCACGAACAGTCATCACAAGTTAGTTTCTGGACTAAGTCCTTGATCTTTAATTTTTATCAGTGGCTTCTTGATTATGTAACCTAAAACAGTTAGGAATACTGTTTAATTTATTCTAACTTCAGCCCTCTTTTCATTGTGTCAGAACAGAAATATGGAAGACGTCATATACTTAAATTTCTTTGTAAGAAATGCACCAAACAGGACAATTCTGATTTTTACTAGTTAAGAGACTTAATCCAGGTCCATGCGCCATTTGTAAGCTATGTGACCTTAAATTCTTCCAGCCTTATTTTTTTGATCTGTTCATTAAAGGTAATAACAATGTTTACATATAGAGTGTTTGTGACAAATAAATAACACATGTAAGCATTAGCATAGTACCTGGATTATGATAAACTCAGTAAATATTAATATGTATACTTTATTAAGGTCTTACTCCAATAGGTACTTGGCATGTACAAATAGATACACACAAGCACACTAATGGAATGTTGACATATTAATAGATAGATGACACCTACAATTGTATAAATCTCTCTTAAAATGTGAATCATCTATCTGTGTATCTTCTCAAATGCTTGGTACATGTTCCATATTCATATAATAGATGCTCAGAAAATGCATGATGAGAGATTGAATCAATGGATGGAAAGAATTAGGTGATTTAAAAAAAAAAAAAACCAAACCAAACAGGTATCAGAGATACCTCCACCCTCTCTGTCCTGAGCAACCAAGAAGTGTGTTGTCACAAAACAGTGAGCAATGGCATTCCAGTCTATTATGCTGAGCCTGGGTACAGCTGGGAAGTGCCTTACTTAAGGGAATGGTTCCAGAGCCAGTCACTCAAGCAATTTCTTACTTACCATGGTGCAAACCACACATTCTATCCTTCATTGCATTTTTCTGCTCCTCTGGCTTTTTCTTCGTCTTCGAATTTAGTGTTTCCATTTCAGGTCATTCTCAGGATCAAGTTAAGGTACTTGCCCTATACTGGCAGGATGTTTCGGGGACATTTTGTCCTGAAACAGTTCAGTGATGATGGCTGTCTCTACTAGTCTCTCAGTTCACACTTAAATATGGACAGTCCAGGAAAGGAACTGTCGTTTATTGATCCCTTACTATGTGCAAAGGTCTTCACGGTCTAACTCATCTCATCTATGTAACAACTCTAGGTATTATGATCCACGTTTTACAGTTTGGAAAACTGAAGTTCAGAGTGATTAACTAACTTATCAAAGGTCACACAGCTGCTAGATGGCAAAGCCAGGACTGGAGCTTATGGCTGCCCAAGACCAAAGCTCTTAACTCTCTTTCTACTCTGCCATGCTGTTTTCCCATTAAAATGTCTGTGTTTTCTCTCCTGAATCCAAACTGGCCAACTAGATTTATTATTTTATTTTTATTTTATTGAATTAATTCAGTTCTTCAGATGATTTATGGCTTTGCTACTAACACACCATTCTTAAAATCCCAGCTTCAGATTGCTATTAGCTCAGTTATTAATTCATGGTGATCGAATGGAGCTTTCCTTGAGGAGTAAAGATTTTATTCTTTGGGTTTCAAATTTCTCTTCCTTTTAAACTATCAGCTCTACAAGTGAAAATACGAGAAAATAAATCGTTTTATTTGTTGGTAGCTCTCACTTCCAGTGATGTGGTCTCGCTCCTAGAATTACTCTTAGTACAAGTCCACAAATGCTTTTTTTTTTTTCAAATTTCCTACTTCAAGATGCATAGTGTATCTCCAGTGGTTACTTACCTTTTAGTTCCCTAGAACTTGACATCTATTGTGGCAATGATTCATTGCCTGCCGATCTATCTGTTTGGCCACTGAAAGGAAAGAGAAATAAAAAAGAAACTGACTCATAGGCTGAACCAAGAATAGAAGCACCATTTAGTATTCCAGTCATGCTTTCATTGACCCAGTGCTGGACAGAAGTGCAGCTCAATCAGAAGAGGTCAAGCTGAAGGCATTTTATATTTTTAATCAAAACCAAAAATATGAATCTACTTCATTTTTCAGAGTAAACAGATGGCTGAAATATTATTTTAAAATATAAATTAAATTAAATATTTTAGCTGACTTACGCTTTACGGGCATGATTGGCTTTGAGTTTTGATTTACCTTCAGTTGACAGGGACACCTAATGCTTTGACAAAGCCCTGGGCCCTCTGTTGATTAACTCTGTTTAGTCAACATATGTTAATTGAGCATCTGCTACGTGTCAGGCACTATGCTAAGCCCTGGGAATAGAATAGTGAACCAACCAAACAAAAATACTTACCTTCAGGGGATTGAATAGCTAATAGAGGATATAGATGATAAAACAAATGAATAAAAGGCATAGCATACGAAATAGTGATAAGTGCTAATAGAAAAAGCAAGGAAGGAGAATATGAGATATCAAGGAAAAGGTGAAGTTTAAAAAGGGGTTTCAAGGAAAGAGATCACCATGGAGGTGACTTTTGGGTACAGACCTGAAGGAAGTGACAAAGCCAGTCATGTAGGTATCTGAGGGAAGAATGTCCCAGGCAGACAGGATAGTAAGTGCAAAGGCCCTGAGGCATGAGTGTTCCTTGTATTTGAGGAAGAACTAAGAAGAGGTTAGTGTGGCTAGGAAAGGATAAAAGAGGACAGTAGCAGGAGATGAGGTCAGAGAGGTGTGGAGGGGGGTGGCAGATCATTTAGGTCTTTCTGGACTATTTGTAAGAAATTTGGGTTTTACTTTGTGCGAAACAAGAAGCCATTGTGCAGAGGGTTTGACGTAATCTGACTTACATTTTATCGGATCATTTTGGCCACACCGTTGAGAACAGATTTGTAGGGCCAAGGGCAGAAGCAGAGAGACCAGTTAGGAGATTTCAGTAATCTGACGAGAGACAATGGTGGCCTGGACCAAGGTGGTGGCAGTGTTTGTGGCCGGCTGGTGACAGTGTAGTTCTGGCTATATTTTTAAGAAAGAGCTAAGAATCTCTGAGGTGAGAGAAAGGAGTCACAGATGAGTCATAGATGGCTCCAGGAGTTTGGGCCTGAACAATAGAAGAATGAAACTGTTGTGAACAAGATGAGGACGCAAAAGGAGGAGCTGGTTTGGGGCCATGTCAAGAACTTGCTTTTGCTCATAGCAAAAATATAGTAGTGGTTACCAGGGGGTGGGTGGGTGAAGAAAATGGAGAGCTGTTATCAGTGCATATAAAGTTTCAGTTATACCCCATGAATAAATTCTGGAGATCTGTTGTGCAGTACAGTGCCTATGGTTGACAATACCATATGTGCACTTCAAAATTTGTTAAGCGGGTGTATTTCATGTTAAGTGTTCTTATCAAACACCACACATAAAGGGACACGAGGAAATTTTGGGAGGTGTCAGATGTATCTATTTGATTGTGGGGATGGTTGCATGTCCAAACTTATCAAATTGTACACATGAAATATGTACAATTCCTTGCATACCAATTATACCTCAGTAAAGTTGTCGGGGGTGGGAAATGAACTCAGTTTTAGACATGGTAAGTGTGAGATGCCTTCAGGTATTTAATTGAGCTTCCCATATGGGTCTAGATCTCATTGGGTGCTTACCACAGAGAAGGCACTTTTCTGGGCTTTTTTTTTTTTCCACATTTAATCTCACTTAATTCTCACAACAGCCATAGGAGATAGGTGCTATTATTATTCTTCTTAGAGGAGGAAACTGAGGAACAGAGAAGTTAAATTACTATTCCATGTTCACACAGCTAAGAAGAGGTGGGGCTGGAGTTTGAAGATGAGCTGAGCTGTAGGACACCCAGGGGGCACACACAGCTGCCTCTGTTACCAAACCTGTTAATGTGTGGGGTGAGCTCCTGTTTAACTCACTTGAATGAAGTTCCTCTTTTGAAAGTTCACATGTTCATTTATCAGGATTTTGTAGAAGTAGGGCATGTTCCCAGTCGACAGTCACATGCCAGTAGACTTCAGAGGCTCACCACCTCCAGGTGCACCTTTGTGTCTGTAGCAAGGGTGGGGTTACAGGTTTGCTAAATATGGCATTGGGCTGGAGGTGCTGCTGCCTCATTGTGCAATCTTGTTCTATTCTAATCCATCTTGAGCACTTTCTGTGGTCCTAATGCAAGCAGACATTCTCCATAAGGCACCAGCTTGGGGGTGGGGGGCATGGATTATCTGAAAACTGTGTTATTAATAACTGTGGAGCAACAGGGATTGTCTCCTGGATCTCAGTGAATGTGGTAGAGATAAGAGGATAGAGGGTGGGGTCTTGCATCTCTGGGGATTCAGAGAAGTTGTTAGATTGGTTGCAGTGCAAGAGCCTGGGAAAGCCCAGTTCCTGACCAAATGTCAGTTGTCCCAAGGGGCAAGGGGGCACAAGCCAACCACACCTTCTGGAGCTCTACCCTTGAGCAGAGGCAGTGGGCCCTCTCATCCACCTTTCACCCTCTAGCACCAGTCAGTTCGGGAGCTCCTTCTATGCAGCCAACTTGGTTCCCAGAGAAGGAAAACCAGCTAAACCCAGCACATGTGAAACTTTATAACCAAGTAATGCAGTAAGCCCTACTTTGGGACCAGAAAAAGGACTTTGCTCCAACTCAGAACACTCCACCTCTTAGAAGATGCAGAAATTCCTTTTTCCTTTATGACTGTTTAATAAGCTGAAGCCCTTCACCTTTGCAAGTTCCTATCTTTGTCCTTGACTTCAGCAGAGCTTGGTAGATGTGCCTTCCCTGTGTGTTTGTGAGATGGCAGTGTTGGTTTCAGGAAATCTTGCTATTTATTGTCTTAGTCCTTATGAACATGGAAAGGAATTGATCCAAATCACATTTGTTGATTGAATGGACCAGGATGCATGATTGAACAGGGATCCCACAAGGAAGTGGCCACTGCTTATGTTTCTGAAAGATGGGGCACCCACTGTGGTCTCAGGACACATGAAGGAAGCATGGGGAAAGGACCGTGGGATGGTTGATGACCTTACTCTGCACCTCAGTGGACAGACTTCGCTCTGCACAGTCCCTATAGACTTACTGTAACAGAAATAAGGGCCTGTAAAAGGGCAAAATGTATTATAAGCTGTCTCTTTAACCATCCCCCCCACTGTTTTGGGGAATTAAAACCTGCATTCCTGCCCAAGGCCAGTAATCAGAGGGGCAAGGGAGTGTCCTTTGTTCTTTGGACCATAGGAGATGGCTCAATGGAATTGTCCAGGCAGAGGTCACCAGATTGTCTTCACTGGAGATGCTGTAGTTAAATAGCAATAGCCCGAAGCCGAAAACTCCTTTTCAAAACCCTGTATTTCTGTTTATAGGGAGGACAATGGTACTTTAAGATGAGAGTCTGCCATCCTCCTCATTTGCCAGCAAATTTTAATAAAATTCTCTTTCCATGGCAAATTATTAAATTTCTCTTTCCATTCCCTCAAACTCCTTGTCCTCATTCTTCATTCAGCCACAAGGACAAGTACCCAACTTTCAGTAACATTCCTATCTGTACTCTGAGGCCCACACTCCCAGCATCTAAGTCTCTGCAAAACAGCTTCCTGACTGGTTAACCCATCCTACCTGGTTCTCCACTAGCCTTTCTCCAATCTGAAGCTAGAGAAATCCTGAACACTGATATCATTGTGCCTCCCATGGCCTCTGCAAACCCTGTGGGACTCCCCATTTCTCTTCAGATAAAGACACAGCTCCTTATCACGGTCTCCAGAATTGTGCATGGCCTGTCCCCGCTCTTTCCCCAGCCTTATCTGGTGTCATGCACCTTGCAGGTCTTTAACTTTGGCCACTTTCGCTTCTTCCTGGTTACGTTATTTTTCTTGTTAATATGTCCATGTTCTCTCCCATCATAGGACCTGTTTACCTGCTGGGCTTTTTGCCTTTCATGATATTCCCAACTACTGTCTAATATCAACAAACACACCTTTCTTAGCTAGTGTGTAGCAATTATACAATTGTTTGTGTGACTAAGTGAGTGCCACCCAATGAGTTCTAAGTTCCATGAAGGCAGGGGCCAGGGCTATTGCTGCTTACCATTAAATGCTTATTGTCTAACATAGAGGACAGCAAACTTGTTCTGCAAAGGGCCAAGTAGTAAATGTTTTTGGCCTTCTGGGGGCTATATAGTCTCTGTTGGAACCATTCAGCTATGCTGTTTTAGCACAAAAACAGCCACAGACAATAAATGAATGAATGAATGTGGCTGTGTTCCAACAAAATTTATGAAAATAAGTAGATGCTGGCTTTGGCTCCCAGGCTGTAGTTTGCCAGCCCCTGGTGTAGAATATCTCCAGCACTTCGTATGTGGTTAGTGAATGCTGTTGAACATCGAGCACTTGGTGGAGTGGCAGTGAAATGTGAAAGCTGTGTGATCCTGTTCCCATTATGGCACAGCAGCCCTAGACCTAGACATAGAGACAATTTCCAACTAATCTTTTTATTGTGGTGATGATGGTTGTATGTAATAGTTAGTTTTCTTATTATAAATATGACATTCTTACAGAAAAAAATTTTTTTTGAGTATTTCAGAAGTATATAAAGAAAAGATTCCTTTTTTCACAAATAATAATCTTTAGTTTATTCAGTTTGTGTATATGTATGTATGCATGTAACATTCCAGAAATTTCCATTATACCTGGAAACACGTGTACCGTTTCATACCTTTTAATCTAATCCACAAGGTTCAGCATCTCCTTGGACTCTGTGAGGCCACATCTAACAAGCCCCTGTAATGACTGTCACACCCATGGAGGGGGAGAATGTAGGGACCCTTTTAAGGGGTGAGTTTGCACATAAACATAAGCGATCTATTTCATTAAGCATTTAATTTAGAAATAGAAGGCCTGGGGACTTCAAATGTAAAGTCTACTTCATCACGTTTTTCTTTCAAGAATATCTAATATATAACTCACAGATGGCGTGGAAGAATCCCACCTTCCTTCCCCCTGCACAGAGGAGGCATTATCCTTTTCCTCATACAGAAGACGAGACAGAGGCCCAGGGAGTCACTGGTTTGCCAATGTCACAAGGCCAGTAGATGGCAGAGCTGACAGATCTCCACATTTCTAATCTGGTGTTCTGTTACTAACCTACTGCCATACAGTCTCACATTTACAGGGCCTTGAAGAAGAGCTACATTCATAAAAACCCAGGAGAAAAGGTCATAGAAACGGAGATTATTTTGCCTGAGGGCAGATTTATTAATCTCAAATGATATTTATTACATAGCATTGAGAAGCAAATGTTGTCTCTTTTATGCTTAAGAAAAGAGGTGGTAAGCTTAAGCAGCTTGCAGAGGATTTAGGTTGGATGCAAATAAACCTTTTCCCCATAGAGTTTTGATGTTGTGGAAAGGAATCTAATGGCTGCCAAGTCCCCTTCTCTAGTGGTCTTCAGAACGAAGGGTAAATTTTGCCTGTTGGCTTTGGAGAAAGGCTATCTATTATAGTTACAGTCTTATGTGGGGACAGGCTATAGACTTCCCAGTTTTCAGGTGAGGGTGACTCATAGGAGCTAACAGTGGCATCTCTCAGGCTGCAGTTCCATGCCCAGGTGGCTCATGGGCCAGGCCTGTTACTGCTACTTTCACTGCTGTCAATGTTGGGCACCCTTCTCCTCTGCTCCTCCCACGGTTAACCAAAGAGGAAGCTAAGGAACTAGGAAGGCTGGTGTGTGTGGGTGCGCATGTGTTTCCTCTTGGTGATCCTAACCACTCATTTACGTAATAAATGTGGTCACAACCAATCAGAGACAAAAGTTTGTCATGAATTTGTTTTCTCGATTGATGAATTGGGGTTTAAGAAGTAGGCATGGAATCACAGGGAGCTTCAGTGACGGAGACAGACTCACCCTGTTTATTTGTTTGCTTGGTCATTTATTCATTCATTCATTCATTCATTCATGGTCAGCAGCTCAGACTCATGGCATTGCAAAGGGTGAGTCGTCAGACATCCAGCTGCTGACCGATACTTTAACCAGTGTTGTCATTATCATCAGCATCAAAACCATTGATTGAAATCTCAGGATTAAGCCAAAAACTAGGAGTCTAAGACATCATACAGGAGCAAGAGACAGTCCCTGCCCTCTGGTGTCTTATTACTTAGTTGGGAAGGCAGATGGTGACCAAGAAGTGGTTTACTTAACTCTCTCTCAATAGACTGTTAGCCCCTAAGGGACACGGACTGAACAGCGTGGTTAGGAAAATGGGTTTTATAGTGAGATAAAATTGAGTGGAGTCCCAGCTCTGCCATTCACCAGCTGTGTGACCTTGGAAATGTTACCAAATCTCATAGTGCTCAGCTCCGCATCTGTGGCATGGGGCTAATCAATTGTCCCCATCCTGTAAAGAAGTTAGGAAGATTCGGTGAGACAGTGTGTGCAAAAGGCACTCTTCATTGTGCCTAAACACTCAATACAAATTCAGCAAGTGTTGAAGGAATGAGTAACCTTTGCATCCCAGACCACGCCTGCCTTAGAGACAACTAGGATGCGTGTTATGCTCCTAGGCTGACCCACTGTTATTGCCGAAATGCCTTTCATTTCACACCCTCCTGCGCTGTCGCCACCTCACCTGTGCCGCTCTCGGCTTTTTCTCTGGATTCAGCAGCTCTGCGCTATCGTCTGTGTTATTGTCGCCCAGTGATAATGCTTCTCTTCTGAACAATTTGGTAGAAATTCCTTCTCTCTGTCCCCTGGGATGCCCCTCTGATCTGCTCCCAGGCTTCTGGGATCAAGACAACTTGTGTCTTCGTTTATTCCCCCATTTTAATCCTAGAGTCTAGAAGGTTTCATCACCTACAAGGTCCCTTTCCCTGTTCTTTCAGGGGCTTACTGGGTTCTCGTAGGAATAGAACTCCTGATTATTTCAGACTTGTTGATGCATGAATCATAAACCTTACTCAAGCTCGTTCAGGTGAAGGGCAGGGCTGATGAAAGATACCACTGATAGATTCATAGGCACAGGAAAAGATACACACAATAGAGCTCAAAGGAACCAGAGCTGCGAACCTTTGAGAAACAAAAGGGTCCCACAGAGTCTTCAGGGTCGTTTCCTGCCCTCCAATCCCTCTTTTAAACCCAAGAGTCAGCCTAGCTGCCAACCCCAAACTGTACTGAGGAGCCTTCACAGCCTTCGCTGGCTGTTGCCAGTTCCTGAGTTTCTTAGATTGAAAACCCAAGAGAGGCATATGGTTGCTTGCTGGCCTGATGGGGTGGCCCTTGGTTGCAACTGGCACAGAGGCGGGTAGGAGGGGGTCATGTGTAAGAAATGTGGCTCCCTCGGAGATAGTGTCAGAAATACTTGGCTGTGGGTGTGATCTCCCAGGACCAGACATGCTGGGCGTTGGGGAAGATGTCACTGAAGCCCTATCAGCCAGAGTCTTGACTGGGAACAGATGGCGCTCTCAAAATAGTTTAACCAGCAGGATTTAATGAAGAAACTACCATGGTCCCTCGTCGTCCCCAGGGGATTGGTTCCAGGACCCCCTGCAGATGCCCAACTCTGTGATGCTCAAACCTCTTATATAAAATGGTGTAGTATTTGCATGTAACCTGGGCACATCCTCCTTTAAACTTGAAATCATCTCTGGATTATTTATACTACCTAATATATTGTAAATACTACATAGACAGTTATACTATATATTTTTAAAAAATTTAGTACTGTATTGTTATTTTCTATTTTTTTTTCTCCCGACTATTTTCCATTCATCATTGTGGAACCAACAGATACAGAAAGCTGGCTGTATTTACAGAGTTAAGGGAGCCAACAAGTTATGGTAAAGCACCTAGGGACGTGCGACAGCAGGGAGCTGTGACCATCCTAGGCCTGTGGGGTAGGGTCAGAGCTGTGGCTTCAGAGAAACTCAGCCAAAGCCAGACCATGGCACCCAGGGAAGGGGGAAGCCAGAGAATAAATGATTTGGTCCCTCCCTTTCTACCTACCCATTGGTGGCTCCAGTCAGAAGCCAGAGGACAAGAGGGCTCAGATGATGTGGTCCCTAGAAGCCGACCTTCCATAGAAGTCAGTCTCCCGTAAAAGTCAGCCTCCCATGGCACAGAGCAGGGCAGAGAAGAGTGGAGAATGGCTCTGGAAGGCACGAGGAGAATACCCAGTGCAGGAGTTGTGAGCCTGGAGCCAGGCCTTGGCACCTAGGTGGGGTTCAGGGAGCAGAGAAGCAAGGTGGGGGCACCCCCAGCCAGTAGCGACAGGGGGCAACTGTAGACAGAAGCCGGGCCCATGACAGCCTTGTAACTGACATGCATGGGGTGGAGAGTGACCTATTTTGGTTGAGTATAAGGGAAGGTTTGAGAGAAGCGGTGGATATGCCAGTGTGTCATTTAACCTAAGATGTTATTGAAGGTGTTAAGAGTAGTGGTATGTTCAAAATAGACTTCTCATTCCATATATGAATAAGGAAGGAAATCCACGTTTACACACACTATATATATGCTCGGAATATTAGCTGATCCAATAGGCAGGGGATCAAAATGGCCCATAATATTTGTTTTCTACCTTGGCATTATCACAGCTCTTGCAGTTTGTAGATAATTCCTCTTACAGAGTGTTTGTATCATGTGAATAAATTAAGCCTAGCCAGGGCACTCCCAAAGATGATGTAAACATTTGTTTTTCAGGGTGGGATTCATGGACACCTGCACCATTAGCATTAGCATCACTTGGGCTGGTGGCAAAATGCATCTCCAAGCCCCATCTGAGCATATCCCTGTTGTGAAGCCCAGAAATCTGCGTTTTGAACACAGACCAAGTTGCTTCTAATACAAAGTGAACGTTGAGAGGTATCGATTTAAGGAGACATGGATAATTTCCACAGTGGCTGTCAAGGCAGGGGCTTAATTCCCTCAGAGACTGATCAGTGAGAATCTGATGAGAACCTAGCCCAGTGGTTCTCAGCTTAGAGTCATATTAGAATCACCTGGGGGACTTTTTAAACCATGCTGATACTGGAAGGGAGGGCTCTTTTTATTATTATGTATTATTCTGATTTAATAGGTCTGGGTGAGGCCTGAGGATATGTTTTTAAAGCTTCCTGGTGGTCCTGATGTGCAGCCAGGCCTAAGAGCCTCTGATATTGTCTGAAGTCAGAAAGTGGAAAAAATGAGAAATGGAGACTTCTCAATTTAACTGACTTTTCTGAATTGTGTACCACATAGTCAATGCTAAGAATGATTCCTCTGGAAAAGAAAGCGGAGTACAGAGTGGAAAACAGGCTCCTGTGAGTAATGGGGAAGGAAACCAAAGAGCAGGATGATGTAACCTGAGAAGGTACTGCAGTCTGGAAAGGTCTTAAAGGAGTCAGCTTGCTCACTTAGGTTCCCAGAAGGAGTCTGAAACTCAGAGCTCTTGGAGAGAAGGAACAGAGGAGTCCCCCCGGAGTTTGTTTACCCCAGAGGCCTCGCCTCGGGGCTTTCTTGCCTGCATTTCTTGCCAGGGTAGACTTGGTGCATTTTTTAAATCCTCCCCACTCGTTATTTTTATTTTTTTCAAGTTTTCAAGAAAAAGAAAAGTCTGAAATGGAAGCGAAGCACCCTTTCATTCTTTCCTTTGTGCCATCATCTTCTGACTTAGAGAACTCTTTAGCTGTTTGTCTTTGTACCCCAACCGACGGTTCCCAGACATCTAGGGTGTGCCCAGCACTGGTGGAGCTGGAATCGCCTCCTTCCCGCAGGCAGGAAGGTGTGTGAGTGGCGCTGGGAGCCCAGAGGAAGGGTGATTCACTGGGAGGAAGGCAGAGAGGACCAGGAAGCACCCCCTGGTGCCAAATGGTCATTCAGGAAATGAAAAGCTCTGCATTTCTTTTTCCTAAAAAGAAAAAGAAAGCAAGAAAAATTAGCAGCCTTCTAATTTTTCTAAAGCTGTTTCTATTCCCAAGGGGATAAAGGATATTTTAGATGCTAAGCAGGGAGGAATTTTTTCCTTCTTAAATGGGTGGGTCAGAATTTTGTTTATTTCTTCCCCGAGAGCTGAAAGCCCTTATGGTTTATTTCTTCTCGAATGTCCTTCATCTGCTGTTGTGGCCCCACCGGCCTCCCCCTTCTTTGTTGAAAGGCAGCTCTTTCCCTTGCTGGGTATTTTCCATGGTAAGTAGGGACTTACTTGGGCCTCAGATCTAGTTCATTCTGCTGTGTGTGACTGTGCAGAGGACCTTTAAGCACCGTCCAGCTCTGATAAGATTATCTGATGTTCCAATTGTCAGCTGCACTCAGGATTCCTTGTAAGGAGGGGCTCTCTCACCCACCTGGTGACTGCGGCAGGGGTGATGGCATCTCTTTTATATCCAGTGTGCATATGTGTGTGCGCGCACCTGTATCAAAGTTCACACAGCAGGAACAAAATTGGAACATCAACTGTTCACCTGTCCTATTATTTAACTCTTGTTGAAAAATAAAACAAACCCCAAAGGAAGTAGCCTCTTTGTCCCCAGGGCGTTAGATAGGAGCTCACTAGGTCGGCTCCTGAGGACAGGATCTTGTCTGAATCATCCCCTAAATGTGCTTATCTAGTCTCAGCTTAAAATTCTCCAAGGGAAGGAAACTCCACCCTCCCCATGGTGAGTCATTGCGGAGTTAACAACCACTTTGATGACCTTTCATTAGGACCACCTTTTCACATTGCTCGTTGTGGAGCAGAACAGAGGACAGCCGGTTCTGGCTGCAGCGTCATCTGCAAGTCCGAGGAACGCCTACATGCACCAGAAGATTATTGTGGAGGGCAAATGAGATCATTCTTTCAACAAGTACCAGTCGCTTCCTGCTGCGCAGGGCCATCACACTAGGTGCGGGACCACAGAGATAATTGGGCACTGGCCCCTAGCCTTCAATTCAGTGGTCAGACAGGTAGATAAACACACAGTCTCGGCACACACTGGCAGACTCCTCTGCTTTATCTTTGGTGGTTGGCCTGCTGAACTCGACTGCCCACGTGTGTCCCACCCTCCTGGAGGCAGTCTCCGCTCACACCAGCTGCTGTCGTCAGCAGGGCCCCACCTGTCCCCTCCACCTGCAGCTGCTGGTGCGCTGCTCCTTCTCCCCAGCCTTCTCCCCCGCCCCTCGGTCTTACTCTGTGCCTGCACTGCTCGGTCTCTTCCCATCAGCAGTGCTGCAACCCTCGGCCCCTGTTCACCTGGACTCTGTGGTCAGGTACTTCAATCCGTTTGTAGTGACAAGGCTCCCACACTTCACACCCACCACACCTAGGCCAGCGATTTCTCTGCTCCTGTCCCTGGACGGCAGATCCTTGCTGGGGGTCCACTAAGTACAAAAACTCAAACCCTGGCCTTGACAGAGCTGGCCCTGCCCCCTTAATCCTGGCCAATTTCCACGGGGCCTTCCTTACTTTTCAACAGCCTTTCTTTCCCCCTTTGCAAATTCCCTGGCACAGTGACCTCAGGAGGCTGAAGACCTTCCTTGCTCTCCCTACGCTCTGGGCCCCTGGCCAGCATGGCAGGGAAGCTGACCACTACTTCCTACAAAATCGCCAACACCAGCCCCTCATCCACCCTCCTCTGTTGCATGCTGCCGTCGTGATCACCAGCATACTAATTAGCAATACGTACCAAGAACCCACCATATGCAGAGTCTCCGCTATGACTTAGGCAGACAAGAAGCACAAGAGACGATCCCAGCCCTTGAGAGGCCGGTGTCTGCAAAACCACAAGGGGCAAGTGCACAGCAGCCCACTCCCCACACACTCAGCTCCCCGCTCCGATAACTCTTTCCTCTTGACCTTCAATTCTCCTGTCGTGTGTGCAGGTGTGTGTGTGTGCGTGCACTTTCTTTAAAACCAATCTTAGTAACATTATAAGCCTCTCCCCCTTCCCATCCACCCCCCAGTCATCCCGGCCCTCTGCAGAGCCCCCTTGAGCTCCTGCCTGTCCCTTCTGTCACCCTCTGCCTACTCTCAGGCTACTCCCACTCCATCGCCTCGTGGCACAGTGCCCTGACTGGTCCTGGAGGTCTTGGCTGGGACACCCAGCCTCTGAGTCTCCTGGCCCTGTGGGATTCTCTGTCCCCTCACACACTTGTACAGGCTTGATGCTGGGAAGGGAGTTAAAGGAACTCCCCTATACCTGCTATGTCTCCGAGCTGTCTCAGAAAAAGTGCTTGTGAAGATGGTGAGATTCTAGCCCTAGAGGGGTTGAGAAAAGAGTGGGTGGAAAGAGACCAAAAAAGGCATGCGGGAGGCTGGTGAGCAGTGTTGGTGCTGATGGGCTCAGAGCTTTGTGTGTGTTCCCTGAGGGTCACCTCAGAAACAGCTCCTCCTCCCTCCTCAGTGACAAACTTCCCATGATTAGTCTGCACCAGGTGACTCTGGCCCCTGAGGTCAGTGTGGATTTTGCAGCCCGGAAGTCCCCAGAGTTCCTCCAGCCTGTTGCCTTCAGATCATTCCCCCGAGATGCGCTCGAGCCTGAAGTAACCGGCCCTGAGTTGCTCGCCTGCGCAGAGACTAGAGCGGCCCCAACCTCCCAACGTGCCCTTTGCCTTGGACAGGAAGACAATCTGTGCTTATCCCTGCAATTCCTGTCCTTTAAGCTGTGGTTCCGTTCCTCTCCTGCCTTTGCCTAAAGCCTTCTCCAGCGAGAGGCACCGTTGCTGCAGTCTTCTCTGGCCCACATCCAGTCACCTCCGCTGGCTGTCCTCCTTCGTGAGCGCTCTGTCACTGCCCAGCTCTAATCACCAGAGGCCTTGGCCCAGTCTCCTTCCTTCCCTTTCCTCTGCCACATGTGGCTCACTCTGTTGATCGTCCTCCAGCCAAAGCTTTCTCCTCCCTTGACTTTTGACGTGACACCTAGACGACGGATTCTCCCCACAGCCCCTTCTGTGTCTCCCAGGTCACTCCTCGTCCTCGTCTCTCGCAGTGGCCGCTCTGTGGCTGCCAGCATTCCCTTCCTTGTTCAGAGGCCTGGGCTGCTACTGGCTTGTGGTTGGGAGCTTTGAAATCAGAGAAGCCGGGCTTAAGCCTTGGCTCTTCCACGTACTTGCTGGATGACTTTGTACCTGCCATTTGTCTGAGTTTCAGTTTTCCCACGTCTAAAACGGAGATGGTAGTAATGCCTGCTTTGCAGGGTATGTGAAGAGGAAACAGGATCCTATGCTGTTTCCAAATTTTATTCTGATCCCTGTTGTCCTTTCGAATTAACCTCCACTTTTCCTCCCTCAGAGTCCTGTTTTCGCAGGCTGCTCGTTTCTGCGCTCAGCCTTTGTGTGGAGATCTTGCTAATAAGGCTTTACTGGCCTTGGTGTTTCACCGAGTCTGTCAAAAATCTTCAAGTTCCACTTCAGATTCTGTTTCCTCCAAGAGTCTTTCCCGACTGCGCTCCCTGTGCCCTTCCTGCCTCTGGAATGCTATTGCTCTTCTCTGTTCTACCGTGTATTCAGCAGTTGATGTAAACTGCATTATACTGCAGTTTTTCTCCCGATTTTCTATTTAACTTTCTATGTATCTGTGTCTTGTTTCCATAAATAGATGATGACTTTCTTGATGTGAAGGCCTATTTTGAGGTATATAAAACAGTGATTAAGAACATCTGGCTAGGCGCCGTGGCTCACTCGGGTAATCCTAGCACTCTGGGAGGCGGAGGCGGGAAGATCACTTGAGGTCAGGAGTTCGAGACCAGCCTGAGCAAGAGTGAGACCCTGTCTCTACTAAAAATAGAAAAATTACCCGGGCATGGTGGCGCACACCCGTAGTCCCTGCTACTCGGGAGGTTGAGGTAGGAGGATCGCTGGAGCCCAGGAGTTTGAAATTGCTGTGAGCTGTGATGACACCACTGTACTATGGGGCTGGACTTCCTGAGTTGATACCCCGGTTCTACCACATACTATGTGTGACCTTGGGCAAGTTACTTAATCTTGATGTGCCTCAGTTTCCTCACCTCTCAAAAGGTCATAATAATAGTACATAGTTGTTGTGAGTTTAACTGAAGAATAGTTAGTTCATCTACTTGCTGATTTAATTAATGTAAAACTCTTAGTATCTGGCATGTAGCACTCAATAAATGTTGGGTGGTGTTGTTAATATCATTTCCAATGTTTCCTCTCATGGTGCTAGTCATACATAATATATGCTTAATAAATACTGTTGAATGGATGAATATATCCCTTCCAGTACTCCTTTTCAATTTTCCATTCTTCTTTTTTTTCCTCACATGCATTTTATCACAAAAATTCAAAGTTTCCCTTTATTTAATTCTGAAACAAAAAAGAAACCCCTTGGATTTAAATAGCTTTTACTGTCTGGCATGAGGAAACAGACCAGCTCGTTGAGAAAAACAGTTTTTTTCTTTGTACTAAATTTGAAAAGGAATTTATTATAAGATTATTTATGGGGCAGGAGGCTAGTGGAGTGGGGAGAACTCATTCTTCTGAAACCTACTTAACATGTGGAGATTAGAAACACAAATTTCCATTAAGTACAGGAACTGTATCAAATTACATTGGCAGCCCAGGGGTACTAGGTCAGCTGGGAGGTGGATTAGACAGAGAGAGCTTTGTATGTTCCCCTCCATCTAGGGATTCCACTGGGAAACCAAAGGGTGAGATTGGTGGCGTGTGCAAAAGGGCAGGGGTAACATAGAAATTGTAATGGGAAATAGCCTCTTACATCATAAGTATATGTCTGTGGGGAGCTGTATTGTTAGTAATTTACTGTAATTGCAATAACCAGATCCTTAAACTACGTCTGTAGAGAGCATGGAAAAACACATGCGCCCTTTAAGTGACAGTGTAGCAAAGAATATACTAAGACTCTTTTAATCAAATGGTATTGCTATTTTTAATACAGTTTCTTACGCATGAAGTGTTTTAGTTACACACATACATCCACACACATACACACTATGGCATCCCTTCAGAAAATGAGAGCCTACCAAGACATTCTGGGTTGTTTTGTAGAGTTACGTGAACATGATAATGATGGGGAGCTCATGTATTGATTTTGTTTAGATTTTTCAGATGATTCTCCAACAAAGGCTGTTAAAATTTTAGTCATCGTGGGATCAGAATAAAGTTTCGTAAGGCCATGACCAGACAAGACAGCCTAGAGTGCTTGCCACTTTCACAGTCCCTGGTGGTGGGGCAGCCCTGTGTAGATCCCCGCAGTTCTCTCTCCAGCACCCAGCCCACAGCTAATTGGGCAGAGGTGGGCATTTGACTCAAGGACAGCTGTTTCATTGATTTGTCTTAACGTGGCCTGATAATGAAAAGATGAGCTGGGTAAATCAGATTCTGTTTGTTGAGCACTCAATGTAGGAAATTAGGTAACAGAAGAAGTGAAAATTGAAGATTGATGATGTGGCAAGTGGCTAGAGAGGCCCTGACGGTCCACGTGCAAGCTCCAGCTGTGATGAACAGAGACCATGAGTGAGAAGAAGCCATGAAATAGAGAACAGCTATGCAGAAAGAAGTAGGCAAAGAAGACAGGTGGGAGAGAGGGAGAAAGTCTGACAGGTCCAGTGTGGCTCTGTTTCATTAACAGCAGTCATGCGTGTCTAATTAGTCTCACCCACAGACTTTCTGCCAAAATTCCCTAGGGCTTTCTGGAATCCATTTCCAGTTCCAGCATTGCCAAGCTACACCGCCATCCCTAGATCTTTGTAGAGCCTGTTGCTTCAGCTTTTCCTGGGTTTCCATGCTTTTTATCCTTCCAATGAACCCGTCATTTCAACACAAATGAGTCTTCGTTCATTGGCAATAGAAGGTCTTAAGGAATATAGTCCAGATTCAGTTAAGTAATACAGTGGGGTCCCTTTCCTGTCTTGACTCCACCCTGTGGAGTGTGAGTGGGGAGGGGGCTGATTTCATAGTTTTTTTGTTTTTTTTTTTTTTGAGACAGAGTCTTACTCTGTTGCCCGGGCTAGAGTGCTGTGGCATCAGCCCAGCTCACAGCAACCTCAAACTCCTGGGCTCAAGCAATCCTACTGCCTCAGCCTCCGGAATAGCTGGGACTACAGGCATGCGCCACCATGCCCGGCTAATTTTTTCTGTATATTTTTAGTTGTTTGGCCAATTTCTTTCTATTTTTAGTAGAGACGGGGTCTGGCTCTTGCTCAGGCTGGTCTCAAACTCCTGAGCTCAAACGATCCACCCGCCTCGGCCTCCGAGAGTGCTAGGATTACAGGCGTGAGCTACCGCGCCTGGCCTTTTATAGTTTTTTTCCAAGAACGTTTGCTGTGCTTGGGTGCTCACTGTCCTCCGCTACCCTTGCTGGTGTAGAGAAGACAAAGGGAATAGCCAGGTGAGGCTCTGGGAGGACCAGCCCTTCCTGTGGACCAGCCAACTGACCAGTTTCTAAGGGTCATAGGACCCTGAAGACTAAGTTAGTGGCTTAGCAGCCATGTGCTTTTGGCAAAGGCAAAAAGGAGGCCTGAGGACCAGCCTGTATACGCCACCTTTATCCTTTTCCTTTCCATTCTCTCAACATCAGAGGGCTCAGATATCACCTTCCCTCCCTGCAACTTTAAGGAGCTTTATTTATTCCATGACACAGAAAGAAAAGATTACAGATAGTGTAGTATTTTGTTCTACTCTCTGATAGAACGAACTGGCACACCTGTGACCATTAATATAGGAGAAAGTATGGTTTGGTGATAGAGAACATATGCTGTAGGGACAAAAAGAACTCAGTTCAAGTCCTTCTCTTGCTACTAATTATTGGAATACTGGAAAATTTACTTCATCTTTGTGTCTTAGTTTCTCCATCTCTAAAATAAGGTAAAAATACCTTCCGTTTAATGTCACATGGAAAGCATTTAATTGGTAGTTCAAAAAGTGTTAGTCTCCACCCCCTGCCCCATCACTACATAGTTGTAGTAGCCTGGCATTCTGATTCGATCTCAAACACTATATTCTATCCTGTCATCAAACCACAGTGCCAAACCTGGGGTTTGTAAGAATACAGTGACCATGGATATGGGGTTATGAAGAAGCAGAGGGAAGGGGAGGGAAGATATACCCTTGCTGCCTGCATCTCCAGGGCATAGAGTTTAGCTATTGCTTTGCCTAGGAAGGCCCAGGGCAGGGCGCGCACAGAGCCTGGTAGAATTGGCCCACTTCCCGCTTCCCGTGTAAGTGTGTGCCTGTTTCCTTGTGAAGTGTTGGCAGAAAAGTTACGTGGCTATGGCCGAAATCTGAAGCCCCATGGACCCAAGTGGCCTGAGCAGATGCAGAGGCACCCAGCCCAGTCTCCCCTGCATGGCAGCCGGCAGACCATGCCCGGCCGCTTGGGAGTGACCAGCACGTAGTCCTGGTTTCTCACTGATAGCAGGATACTGTGTTTGTCTCTTACACACACATATTCTCTCATTCGTTTTTCTCCTTTTATTTCTTCTTTTCTCCTCTCTTTTTCTCCTCCTGCCTCTCTCTTTGCTTCCTTCCCCTTCCTCATCCGAGAGTCCCTTTTCTCTGCTCATTTTCCAGGCCTGCTGACTATCCCTGTAGGCACCGTTTCACCCCTGGGTGGCCCTGGGGCTGAAGACACACTGTCACGCTTCCCTATACTCTGCTGGAGGGCTACCAATTCAAAAACCGTGCCCAGACTTCCCCTGGAAGGAATGAGGGCACTGCATCAGGTTAAATGCAGAGAAAACACAGACAAAATGTAACCATGGAGAAATGTGCATCTTAAAATCCTGACCTTATACCCGAGACTCTACGGATCTTTGCTCTGCCATGTCTTGAGCTTATGATTCAGAAATGAGGCTGATATTTCCTTGGGATATATTAATATATTGTAGCTATAAGAGAGCAGAGATAGAGGCTTTACAAAATGAGCTTCTTCTCTCTGTCCTACAGATGTGATGTGAATGGAGAGCATCTGGGACCATTGCTCTCTCTCAGACTGGGGGAGGCATGGAGTGGCCAGGCAGGATCAGCCTATAGATTAGCCCATTAGGCTCGGGCAGATAGTCCTGCTTCCATACCCGTTCGCTCAGCCATCGCCCTCACTACCCTACACGTACACGCATGAGAGTGCCTGCACTTGCCACTGCAGAGCTGTAGAAGTGCACGATGGGGTTACCCTCAGGCAAGAGGGTCAACACAATCCCCATGGCCTTGATGCCCCTGGGGGTTGTTTGAGGGGTTTGCTGAGTAGCACCAATTCTAGGGAATCAATTAGCAAGAATTTACTTATTTTATTAAACTAGTTTGGGGTTTTTTTTTGGTTTGTTTCCTTTTGAAAGTAACACATATAAGTAATTTATGGGTTGATATGAGTAGGGAGGTATAAGGGGAGAAATAAGAAAATAGAAGAAAAAATATTGCTTGCATCCCCAGGAATCAAAAAAAAAAAAAAAACACTGTTAAGGGAGTAGAGTGGTGGTTACAGAGGCTGGGAAAGGTAGTGGGGGAGGCTGTATAAAGTGGGGACGGTTAATGGGTACAGTAATATAGTTAGGTAGTTAGACAGAGTGAACAATATTTGATATCACAAAGTGACTATAATTCACAATAAATTAGTGTATACTTTAAAATAACTAAAAGAGTAGAATTAGAATGTTCCTAACACAAAGAAATGATAAATGCCTGAGGTGTTGGATACCCCAATTACCCTGATTTGATTAATTCACATTGTATGCCTATATTAAAACATCACATATACCCTATAAAGATACACAACTATTATGTACCCATTAACTAAAAACAAAACAAAACAAAAACCACACTGTTGACATTTCCTGTTTCCTTCCAAAGTTTTTTTCTTGCATATTTTAGGCTTTTCTTAAAAACAAATTATGATCATTTAATTTTATATCCTTCCTTTTCCTTTCAATGTTATAGCATATATTAATATTTCCCCCTCGTTACAAACCCTTCATAATTATAAGTGCTTTATAATGGTTTTGAGGTATTTCTTTGATGACTATAACATTTCCCTATTTTTGAAAATGTGGATTGGTTCAACCTCCTGCTGTTATAAATTCTGCCAAGAGAAACATCTCAGAGCATAAAGACTGACAAGAGTGCCTTGATATTCTGGTATTTGTCAGGCCTTGGGCTGGGTCCCGTGGGGAATATACATGGTCCCTGGTGTTGAGGAATTTACAGTCTAGTTTGGGAGATAAAAATATAGTCCTAGATTAATCCTGAGCTCTTTTGTCTTTTCGGATTATTAATAGTAAAGTGAAAATATACATTATACCGTGGAACTAGGGGGGAAAAAAGCAGAACCAAGAAGGGATATATATATTGATTATAATTGGCATATAGCACATATCTAAATTGATCAAAACACAAAATGAATTTTTAATAATAGCAAATGTCAGGAGGAGATGAAATTCAAACAGGAGTTAGTCCAGTTTGAATTTTAACTTTGCCTGGTAAGTATCTAAACACTGACACCGAATTATACATTTTCTTCCATTTGATTGAAATGCTCTGATTAGAGTTGATTGCTTTTCATATATCCCCAACTGTGTAAATATTCATTAGGAATGTGTGCATTAAATTGCAGCCAACATTGGCGGCTGATTGTCTATGTTACATTTCCGATTTTTATGGTCCTGTAGAGATCTATTCTCCCCTTGTTTTCATTTTTACAATTACTTTGAATCTCCTGGAAAAATATTCCAAAGAAGAACTATGAAATTCATAAAACTACAACAGATTAAGAAAGAACGCCATGATGGTGGGCGGGGGGTGTGAGTGATGGATGCTACCGCAGAGCAGGGCTGGGGTATACAGGGAGTAAACCAGGAAACAGCCTATTTGAAAGATGCTTTCAAACACCAGGTTTGTGGGGTATTCAAATGAAGTAGGCATGCACCAGAGAACCAAGTCCTTCCAAACTCAAGTGTTAGAAAGGATATAGGAATGGGGACTTTTCTAGGGTCTCGGCAGAATGATTCACCTGCTCCATCCCTGCTGTTAACAGGGCTGCCTCTCACCACTTGTTCTCTTCTTTCAGATCGATGACCCCAAAAGCACCCTTGAGGAGGTGGCTAATGAGGCTGAGGCCATCACCTCTGTGAACAGTCTGGGAAGCAAGCAAGCCTTGAACACAGATTACCTTGACTCTGATTACCAAAGAGGACAGCTGTACCCGTTCCCCCTTAGCGGTGATTTTCAGACGGCTACATTTGCTCTCACAAATTCAGCTCCGATGACCCAGTCCTTCCAGGAGCGGTGGTACATGAATCTCAACAGCCTAATGGACCGGGCCTTGACCCTGCAGTGTGGCAATGGGGAAGACCTATATATCATCACAGGCGCCATACCCTCAGACCACAAAGTCAAAGACAGAGTGACGGTCCCTGAGTTTGTGTGGCTGGCAGCCTGTTGTGCTGTCCCTGGAGGAGGCTGGGCCATGGGCTTTGTCAAGCACACCCGGGACAGTGACATCATAGAAGACGTGATGGTGAGAGATCTTGAGAAACTGCTTCCATTTAACCTTCAGCTGTTCCAGAACAACTGTGGTGAAACTGAGCAAGACACAGAGAAAATGAAAAAAATCCTGGAAATGGTTAACCAAGTCCAGGATGAGGAGCGAAGGGTGCGGTCTCAAGAGCGCTCTAGTCCCCTCTCCAGCACCAGGAGCAAGAGGTCTGTTCTGTTGCCTCCAGAGGCATCTGAGGGAAGCAGAAGCTTTTTGGGAAACCTCATGGGCTTCATTGCTACTCCATTCAGCAAGCTTTTCCAGTTAATTTATTACCTTGTGGTCACAGTACTGAAGTACAGTGTCTATTTCCTGTGGTTTGTTACCAAGCAGGTGATTAGCAGCATAGAAAGTTGCCTTTACCGCCTGGGCTCAGCCACCATCTCATACTTCATGGCCATTGGGGAAGAGTTGGTGAGCATACCCTGGAAGGTGCTCAAGGTCATAGCCAAGGTCATCAGGGCCGTTCTCCGGATCCTTTGTTGTCTGCTGAAGGCCATTTGCCGCATTCTGGGGATCCCTGTCCGAGTCCTCGTGGATGTGGCCACTTTCCCCATGTACACCTTGGGTGCTGTTCCAATTGTGTGCAAGGACATTGCAGTGGGCCTTGGTGGCACCATGTCTCTGTTCTTTGACACTCTTTTTGGCACCATGGGTGGCCTATTTCAGGTGGTTTTTAGTATCTGCAAGCGGTTTGGCTACAAGGCAACTTTTGACAATTCTGGGGAGTTGTAGGACTCTCAAAGCTAATCGTGTCCAGCCACAGTGAATTTGAAAGCTAGAGTATTTTGTCTTTATGATGGGTTTCTGTTCATTGTCAGCTGTCATTATATTTTGCCCTTTGGTGGGGGTGTTTGCTTGTTTTTGCAAAGGAAGGTGGCGCAATGTAGACTTGACACAAGAAATGCTCAGGGTGAGATTAAGTGTACTGAGGTGCTGTGTACCTCCAGTCCTGTGTGCACACCTGCAAGCCACGAATACCTTCAGTTATTCGCTCTGACACAGATGACCACCCGATATGCTCTGGTATTCATTTGTGATGATTAAAAATTACAGGGGAGGGAAGAATTAGAAAGAAGACGACTTTTAACCAAAGGGTTTCTGAGAAAAGGAGAATGGAATCTTGTTCCTCCTATTACTCTTTGAGACTTCAGGCAAAACAGATAAAAATGTTCACAGCCAATTTCTTGGCATTTGCTTCCCTTTCTTCCTAGCTCGACTGACCTTGGTGAATAGCAGAGGATGCTTCTCTCTTGAAATAACTTCCTTAGAGATACAGAATTTGCTGTATCTCTTAGCTTTCCATGGTTCCCAAGGACATGTAAGGTTTTATTTTTCTCCAAAGTTGAATTTTTCTGTGTTTTTCTTTTAGGTAATGTTAATGATAAAGCATTTTATAAAATCATATTTAGGCAATGATAGGCACTTTATGCCAAATGTGGCATAACAAAGTTTGTAGGGGCAAAGATTTTTTTGCCCCTCAAATGGTGTAATACAGTCCTCTCAGGTATATAGTAGAGAACAAAAGGGGGACGGTCCTGCTCTTAGTAGGTGCCGTAGATCCAAGGACATCTTTAGCCAAGCTTGGATTAACTTGACATATATTAAATCTCTGGCAGAGGAGAAACATACTAGATCTTTCTAATTCATCAAGTAAGTATCTAATATAGTAAAACACTCTGACTTATGTCCCTAAATGATTGTTTTGGTATTACTATATAGAAAAGAGCCATAAAATAAAAATTAAAATTATTCTGTCTCTGGAAAAATATATTGACAAATATTTAAGAATTATTATCTCTTAGGAAATTATAATGTGTTTGAGGCTATAAGACATAATTCCCCCACTGATGTAAGTTAAATTTGAGAGTTCATTCACAATTTTTTGATCAAGCATTTGTCATTTTAAATCTTGCACTAAAAATGGTAACAAGAAGGACCAAACTTTGCTCAGCTTTCCACAGCCAACATGGAATCATCTGGATTTTTCTGAGTGTTTTAAAGAGTTGCTGCAAGGTAGGAAAGAGCCAGATGTGAAATGCTGAGGTAGGGGGTGCAGCCCATGATTTATCAGAAACATAGATGCAAAAATCTGGGGTCTAGAAAGGCAACAAGGAGAGAATGATGTGTCGACCATTTATATGGGGCTGGTGGATAAGAAACGTGAGTATAGCGAGAGTTATATTTTGCAGAAAAATAGTTGAATTGCACCCAGAGTAGAACAGCAGCCAGCAAGCTGCCATCAATTTGTGATGCAAGGTTGGAGAGTATGAGAACCAGACTGGTCCATGTAGTGAGATATGTACTCAATTGATCTCAGAATCTTAAAGCAGTATTTTTACTAACACCTCTCTCGGCGAGCATGGAAATCTGTAGTTGGATGTCCCTTCATGTCAGTAGCATGAAGGAAGGGAGAGAGTTTGCCTTGGTACTGATGGGTCAAGAATTCGGCTGGATAAAGGAAGGGAATCTTAGAAGTGACCACTGGGATAGTCTGACCAAACTGTCATTCGATAAGGAACCTAAGGCCCAGGGGGCAGTAAGCTTGCCCTTGGTTTCATGGCTAGCTGAGGGCAGATCGGGAGCGAAGTTCATTTGCATGTGTCCCATCACACTTGGGATGTCAGATACAGGGAGTGTGTGCTATCATTTAGCTGCCTCCCTGGACCATGGCAGGATTTTCTCATCCATCAAACAGACTCCAGGCCCTGACTAATCAATTGAATCTGGCATGTGTGATAAATAATTAGCCATCCACCAACAATGTCATGCCTACTGCACCCCATGGAACCCTTATTCCCTTATAGCACCTATTTGCATACTGAAAGGCCCAAAGTGGGCATCCATGGCAGCTTGAGCCCCTTAACACTGTGCAGGGAGTACGGCATCCAAACTGCTTCTTGAGAATCATTTGTAAATGCCTTCTTTTTCATGTCTAGTTGTTTAGCGTCTGTTTATTCTTGTGTGGCCTCTTAAAATCTGGGAAGGGACAGTAAAGCAAAAAGTACCCTTAATATAGGCGGCTGAGACCCTCTGCTCTGGACTGCTAGTGTTGGCTGTGACTCTGGTTCACTGGAACTGTCTGCAGTGGGCCTAAAGCCCCCAGAGGTGGCTGGACTGCTGGCCTGTTCCCAATAAGCTACTTTGGGCTTTGGGGTGGGAGTTTGGTTGATGAACCCCAGCTCCGGCTTAAATATTTTGCTGTGGCTCTGTTGTGTTCTTGGACTCTTGGGGAGGTCAGCCAACTCTTCATCGTTATGGAGCTGACTTTCTAGTCTGCGATCAGCTATGCCTTTGGACATTCCTCTTTTCCATCGTGCCTTTTGATTGTTGGCTTCCCACTCAGCATCAGCCTTTCACCGAAATGCAGACTAGGGAGTTGGGAGATGGAACCAAAGTGAAGCACTCTTCATCCATTCAATCATTTATTCATCCTCAAACACCTATTTATCTGGACATCAAGGTTGTAGAGATGAACAATGCATGGATCTCATCTTTGAGGATTTTAAAATCTAGTGGAGAGCATGATACTCGTAACACATCATGGTAAGTGCTGCAGCCAAGGTACTAGCAGCACACTCCCGGAGCACAGAAGGAGAAACCACAAAACCATGGAACTTAGGGAAGCCTTTACAGAGGGTGTGACAAAAATCAATTTGACATTTTCAAGCTATGTACAATGCTGTGCACCTTGCAGATGCTAAATAAAGTAACTATTGACAACTCATGAGCAGTTCTGTAAAATCTCTAAAAAGGGAGAAGCCTAATGGTTGAAATGAGGGTTGGGGATTACCTATACTTTTTCTTTTCCCCCATTTCCTTCTTTATCCACATTAACTCCAGCAGTTTCCAGTCACATCTGTCACAATTGTTCACTTTTTAAAAATTTTGAGGCATACATGAGAAAACAGAAGTTTGGGTCAGTGAAACAGGCCTTAGAACTACTTTTTTCTTTTTTTTTTTTTTGAGACAAGGTCTCACTTTGTCTCCCAGGCTAGAATGCAGTGGCAGCGTTATAGCTCACTGCAACCTCAAACTCCTGGGCTCAAGTGATCCTCCTGCCTCAGCCTCCCAAAGTGCTGGGATTACAGATATGAGCCACTGCTCCTGGCCAGAACTATTTTTCATTGTTATTTTTCTGAAAAGCTATTTGTTTTTTATGTGTCCTTCATAAATAAGCACCAAAGGCTTATTGCTTCACTGAGTCTGAATCACACAGACAGTTATAGAAACGCTCTTATTTATTTGTTGATTCATTAGGAAGCTCCCACAGTGTGGGAAATAACAAGCAGTCTCTGAAGGGGGCCTGCCCTCTCTGTGGCCCTTGGGGAGGGCGCCCCCTCTGGGCTGGAGGTGGCAGTCATTCTTGGCTGTGTGTGTCTGTGTCTTACTCAGCATTTTGCCTAAGCTCATCGCACAATATGTGTTTTCCAAATGTTACACTGTAAGCAATATAGTGTGGACTGCTTCACTTTCATAAATGGGTTCTCAGATTTCTCACTGTCTATCTCTCTAGGTATTTTCTCCCAGATCACAGGTCAATTTTTGAGAACTACACTCCCAATTATTAAGCTTAAATTTCAACAAAGAAGGTCCTTATAACCGCTTGTCATTTATTATCCACAGCGAGATGCCTAGTGGTTAGAACCCAGGCTCCAGAGTCAAAATGATGTAGGCTCAAATCCAGGCATCCCTACTTACTAACTGTGTGGTCTTGGGCAAGTTACCTCAGCTTCCTTATCTATAAAATGGGGCTAATTATTAGTACCTACCTTAGGGGGTTTTTATGAGCATTAAATGAGTTAATGAATATAAAGCATTCATTACCATGCCTGGCACATGGTAAGTACTCAGTAAATGTTCATTGTTGTTGCTAAGGCTGTTGTTGGCAATAATATCCATATATCTTGGATGAAATTGGCTGAAAGTTGCCTTAGAGGTCAGGGTGTTTCTAGACGATAGCAGGAGAACCAGGGTCAAAGTATGGTCTGGGAGTCAAAGTAACAAATGAAAATGAAACAACCAGCTTTGTAGGGGGAAAAAGTGCCCTGGTTTGTCATGTTTGCCAATTTCTGTGGTGTAAATATCCCCACCTTCACTGATTTCAAGCTGCCAATGTGACATCACTGAAAGCAGAGTTGGGAAGAGATGTACACAATCCGTGCTCCTGAATGGTGCAAGTCATTGGGAACTCCCCCATGCCATTGTACTTCCTAATTCAATTGAGTGCATTATTATATAGAGAGAAAGAACGTTTCCAGTAGAAAAGGAGTTGAACAGCCATAGTATGGCAGAGAAAGGAAAATCACTAAGACAAATACTATGCCCATTTGATCATGCCATTTGAATACTATCCAGGAGAGAGGAAGGCTTGGCAAATTGAACTTTGAATATTTCAAAATCCAAAGGCTACATCACCTACCCTGTAAAATGAATGTATCGGGTTATTTTAGCTCAATGCCATTAATGCCTCTTTTTCAGTCCTGTTTTAATCAACAACCTTCTTTCATGACCTGGCTTCCTATGTTGGTTTGCCTCTATGGAGCAAGTACACTGAGCACACAGACTCCAAATCCCCTTGACAATGCTTCATCAGAGCAATTGAAACAAAGTGCCTTTCTGTGTAGCTTAAGAACATAATGTACTTAAAATGTTAATGGAAGTGTTCTAGTCTATATATCAGTTCTATTTTTCAATGTAAATTAATAAAATGCCATTGTAGCGTTGCCTTCAATCTCCGGTGTGTCCTAGTATAAATCCCCTTCTTACAGCCTCGTCACTCCCAAAAGCTCATCGGAGCCCACATCTGAGCTTTCGAATCTAGAAAACACCTCAGGTTGTGGTATTCAAATCAGCACAGGGAATTCTGCACAGCCCCGGGTAGCTTTCCCTGTAATATCACAGCTAGATTTCTACCTTCTGTCTCAGATCTCACTGCTCAACACTGTATCCTCTATCTGTGAATCAAATATCATGAGGATGTGTTGAAAATCAATGAGAACACATCTTCTGCCATTGCATTTCAAGGTGACAAAATGCATTAGTTAGCATCCCTTTGCTTGCATGCCACAGAAACTCCTCTCAAACAAGCCTAATCCCAAATTTACTGGATCGTGCAACAAAAATTTAGAAAGAACCTGTCGATAGCAGGAACTCAAATGATGACAGAACTCTCTCACTTTTCTGTGTTGTCCAGGAGTAAATGATCTTTCTTCATACAGCATGGAGCATGGTCACAGGCAGCTTATGGCCTCATATCCAGAGAGGCAGGAAAGCTTTTCTGTTAGTTCTGGCTGGGAAAATCCCCAGGAAGTTTTTTTTGTTTGTTTGTTTTTTTCCTAGTTGGATACATTCCATCCTTGGGTCAATAACTGTGGCCAGGAAAGTGCAGGAAGATGATTGACTCAGATTGGGTTATGGACCCATGTGACGGTGTTGGTAGTTCTCATAAGGACAGAGGAGAGAATGCAAGATAGATGTCTACCATAGTCCCTCATAGGTGGACTCACAGATTTATTTAAGACATACAGTTTTCCCTTTTACTTTATAAGGTGCCTTATAATTTATAAAGCCCTTTCGCATGTATCGGGATGACATCTAAACCACAGATAGATTTAGTTTCTGGCTTCTCTTGAAAAACAGAAGCTCTGGCAATTCTGGGATGGCATTTCTACAAGGCCATAACCAGAACTGAATAGACAGAATGAACACTCTACAGTTGGTCACAGTCCCTGTCCTTTCCCTGTTGCCTCTCTGTCCTGACCCGCTGTGCTCATTTAACTTCCTTACCTAACTCCTGTAGCTTTTTGGGTTTGCTGATCCCCAGAAACATCACATTTCATTCACATCTATCCTGTGAACACCAGTTATCCACATTTTATATTTTAAACCAAGATCCAAAGGTTCAACTGACTTTCCCAGGATCACACAGTTAGAGGGTGAGACCCAGGACCTAGATTTTAGAAATGAAGACCGTTCAGTTTTCCTGCATAAGCTTGAATCAGCTGTGCACAGGTTTCATGCTATATTCTATGTAAATGGAGCCCTCTAGAGTTATGTAGTCAGCACTATACATGGAAGCCCTGAAACTATTTTCCCTTCCATTTCACCATAGTTATAATTCTGTCACAAGTTTGGTTGAAATAATATACTTCCTTCAAAATTTACTGTAGAACAAATGTTTGTGACTAAGTGAAGTGATGAATGATCAGGTTGGAACAGATACCAAAGTTAATTATATCAGTAAGTCCCACCACAGACAATGGTAGTACTTGTCCAATTTATGGAAACGATGTGGTTAGGTCTGCAATGAAGAGGTTTGCACTCGATTTTCTGGTAAGACCATGATGTTTACTCCTGGCTGCACGTTAGAATCACCAGGGAGGTTTTATTGATTTTTTTAACTGATGTTTATGTCCTGTTCCTAATGGTTTGAACATAAACTTCACCAAAGAACATATACAGATAAAAAAAAAAGTACATGAAAAGATGCCCAACATCATTAGTCATTACAGAAATGCAAATTCAAATCACAGTGAGATATAGTAGACTTCCCCGCAGACAAGAATAGTGAGGACATGGAACAACTGGAGCTCTCGTTTCCTGCTGGTGGAAATACAAAATGGCGCGACTACTTTGGAAAATTGTTTAGAAGCTTCTTCAAACATCAAACTTATGCCCTCCATATGATTCAGGCATTCCACTCTTAGGTATTTATCCCAGAGAACAAAGCATACATCCATACAAAGACTTGTACATGTGTGTTCAGAGCAGCTTTATTTGTAATAGTCCAAAACTGGAAACAACTCAAATGTCCAGCAACAGTTGAATAGATAAACAAACTGTGGTGCATCCATACAATGAAATGCTGCTTAACAATAAAAAGGAATTGACACATGTAACTACATAGATAAATCTCAAAATAATTACGCTGAGTTTTAAAGAAGCCAGAGAAAAGAAAGAGAACATACTATATGATTCTATTTATATATAATTCTAGAAATGTAATCTAAATTTATAATGACAAAAAGAAGATCAGCGTTTGCCTGGGGATAGGAATGGAGGAGGTAGGGAAAGATTACAAAGAGCATGAGGAAACTTTAGGAGGTACTGTAGTATTGTATGTGTTCATTATCTTGATCGTGGTGAGGGATCGGGATGTGTGCCTATGTCGCCATGCATTAAATTGATCACTAAATATGTGCAGTTTATTACGTATCAGTTATGCCTCACTATAGCTGTACAAAACAATACTGATGGATGGATCTCAGCCACAAAGATTCTGATTTAATGGGCCTGGTTGGGGCCCTGGCATCTGTAATTATTAAAAACTTCACGTATGATTATACAGCCAGGGTTGGTTCAACGATTTCAGATCATTACAATTGCCCTGCGCCAGGAAGTGTGGGAGAGACTCCCAATCTTTGCAGACTAGGGCAGAAAGGGCTGGACTGCAGCTGCTGCTCATGCACAAGGATGCAAAGTTTTCTAACCCATTGCCTCGGTGCTCGAGGGTCAGGCCTGGCCCCCTGGCCACTGGGGCTACTTGGCCTTTCACAGAGCAGAAGTCCCTTCCATCCTATCTACCCATCTACTCCAGCTGGCCTGGTGCTTTCTAACGACTTCACTTTCCTTTCAGAGCTGCCTCTGGAGAGCATGTCAATGATATTTAAACTACGTAACAATGTTAGTTGAAGGGTTTATATGTGTAGAAATAGTATGACTTGCTCTAGCCAGGTATTTCCTAGTAACACCCGTCGGTACAACCTTGGGCAGAATAAGAAGCTGACATCAGCTGCTTGGGTTTCAGAGCTAACACAGCACACTGTGGACTCAGAATCTTGGAAGGCAGGAGAGAAATGCTTCCCACCCCGATGGTCCCAGAGATGGCAGCAAAACTTGACCAATAGCATTGACTAGTGATCATGCAGTCAGGACCATCAGCTAGGGGGCTACTCTTTCTACTTAGCCCAGAGATACAGCAAGAACAATCTAGTTGCATGCTTCTTATTAATCTGGGCAAGTCACTTAAGCTCTCTTTGCCTTTATTTCCTCACCTCTAATGTGAAGATAACAAGATCTTCCTCATTTACTTCAACAAGGTTATTGCAGGGATCAAATAAGAAAATGGATGTGATCATGCTTTTAAACACATAGGCAGTATTATTTACGGTGATTATCTCAGTGTTTTATAGAAGGGAGAGGTGAAGGCGTAGACTCAATTGGTAGGAAGCTGGCTGAGCTTCATGGGGGCTGAGTGGGTGTGAGGAATGACATCATTGCGGTCTCCAGAAACTGGACTTGCTGTCTACATGACTTGGGTAATGCCATACTCATAAGGATAAGAATAATAACAATAACAGCTACACTGTATTGAGCACTTACTTTCTGGACACTGTACTAAAGTGTTTATCTGTTTTATTCTGAGTTTACAGAGGAAGGCCCTGAGGCTTAGGGAGGCTAAGTACCTTCTCCAAGGTCACACAGCCAGTAAGTGGACTTGGGTCTGGATACACCATAGTCCTGCTCCAGAACCCACAGTTCTAACTGGCTAAGCTTTCTCCTGCAAGGGAATGACTCTGCTTGCTGCAAACATTCTCTCTTAATTCCAAAGCAAGCATAGCTTTGCTAGGAACCAGAGACATAGATCTTTGTTCTAGAATTTTCTGTGCTATCTGGAGGTGAGAGAGGGTGTTTATGATCGAGTTTTCAATGCAAATGTTTTTTCCTTACCTTCTAAAAACCCAGTGAAATAAGAGGAGGGTTATCAGCTAGGTTGCAGGATGTGGGGTTATCTGCCATGTAGAGTTTGTGGTTAATACTCATTTATTGAACCTTCATGTCTATCAAGCTGTATATTAGGCACAGAGGGTAGACCAAGAACATAGTCATGTACCTGCTGCTACAGTGCTTAGATCACACGCCTTACAGACTGTGGTCGGGGATGTGAGGGGAAGACTGATAAATAATATGGCAGACAAAGAGCTAATGTCCATGCCAAGGGACACCATTTTTTTGTTGCTGTTATATAAAGTTGCAGTGTATCTTTTTGAAGGGAATGAGTTTACAGAAAGGCAGATTAGGAATGCAATCTTTCCCAGATAACATATTTTATTTATAAGTATTTTTACTGTGAAAAAATTTTTTTAAATGGGCAAAGGGTTTCAGAATATAAGTTCTCACTTTGAGAAGAGAAAATGCAAAGTCATTACAAAACGTTTATCTTCAAGAAAGAAATGCATTCAGCCCCTCTAACTAGAGGTGAAGTTGTAGAGTGGGGGTCTATCTTGTCACACCCCCTGATGGGAAACCCGCATCATTGCAAACAGGTGCTTAACTCCTAGATTCCCTGAATAATTCCAGCCCCTACTTGAGGTGTTTGATTTCAAAGCACTGTGAAGAGTCACTTTCAGGAAAATGAAGATTGAGTAACTCAGATCACAGTACTATGGGGGTCCTGAAAATATTGGATTCCCTTTAAGAGGGGACATGCCCAGGTGGCCCTGGGGAGGCTCACAGCCCTGCCAATTTGACAGCAAATGGTACCGATGGGAAAACTGAGCAGTCTCTTGCTCAGGCTGATCCTGGTTAAAATTAGAATCCAACCTTCCTTTGAGAAGGACCAAGGACTTTGGCTCACCTGGCAGCTTGGAGTGCCTGCTGAAGCTCCTCTTGCTCCCTGTAGCCTTGAGGCCTGTTTAGCCAACTTTCCAGAAACCACCAATCGAGTCTTTCTGTACCTTGGTCTGCAGAGATAAAATTAAGTCAGACGAGGAACCCCACCCTCATGGAACTCACGATCAAGTGGTCCCTCTGGTGGATCAGTTCACCAAGCGTCCTTGCCTCCTAGCTTGTTTACTTGCACATTCCCAGAACAATGTGGCCCTGGAGAGCGATTCATTTATTACCAGCTACTGCATGGTGTGGTGAGAAGTGAGAGGGTGCATGAAAATTGTTTAGCCCATTACTGCGCACAGAAAGTGCTTCCTAAATAGCTGCTGTCATGCCAGCAGTGCAGTTGGCAGGCATTGCCCTCCTTCCTAACTCCCCAGGCAGGCTGCGGAGGCTGGGTGTGAAGTCCAGCTGCATATTTCTGATACTGTCACACATGCTCACATGCCACAGCCCCTTGAGCCATGTTCTTCCTTGGAGAAGAGTTTCATGCTGCTCCTCTCAGGGCTCCAACTTCAAGCTCTTGGTTTGCACAAAGAAGACAAGGAAGGTGATCTGATCACCAACACCCACCTCTCTCCAGTACATTTACACAAGGACTGAATCTCAGAATTACTCACCGTGAGAATTTAAATATTTTACAAGCATTATCTCCAAATGCTAACACTATGTAAGGACATAACACTGCTTTTTTCATAAGGCAGAAGAAAACCAATTTTCCTTGTTTGGCTTAGACTGAGTCATAAGAAAAGGGCACAGAAGAAATCAATGATTAAATAAGGAGAACTATGTCCATCTCCACTGAGGGAGACAGTGTTTTGAATATAATAAAAATGAAACTGGCTTAGTAAAGAAACTCTCAAGATCTATTTAGATTTTTTTTAATTATTGAAAATGGAAAGCAGACCTTACCCTTGAAAATTATTTAATACCCTTTCCCTTGAATGAATAGCATAATCGATCACTTGGACATTGCCCAAATATCCAGTCAGGCTTGGCTGCATGTAGGCAAACACTGGGAACATGGCGAGGCTTAATCTCTTTAGCTGCATTGCTTGAAAAAAATAGAGGGATCTCCTTGGAGTCTGAATAAGTAGTTTCCCAAAGCCCTGAGTGGACCCTCACCCAGCTGCACCTGGGAAACTGGGTAGACCTTTCGATGTGGTTTCTCCTCCCCGCCCTTAGCTCACAGAAGCCTGACACACTGCTACTGTGGCAGCTACCCTTCCACTCTCAGTGGTTGCACATTTAAAGTGTCATTTGTCCCTGGTGCTGATAAGTAGCAAGTGTTGCAAAAAGCAGCAGAAGCTTGGCAGGGCCAGTGGCAGGAGGATGGGGGTTGTGGACCATCATGTGAGCTGATCATGGTGTGATCTGTCTTCACCACTAAACTGAAAAAGTAGGAAGAGGAAGATGATGGAGATTTTCCTGTGGGATACGAAATAGGTGGCGATACAGATGAAGCCCTTTAGGACGAAGGCCAATGGAAGCAAGAATGAAGGGCTGCCCTTCCACAGGCATTCTCACCATGACTCTGTGGACCCATCTCTCTCTAACAAGGCTGTCATGATTTCCCAGATCCTTCTCATCCTAGGAGTGATCAGCAAAACACCTCAGACCCATTTCCCCCAAGGAGGGTCCATCATGACACATTTTAATCAAGGAGGGCTCTTCCTTCCTCAGAAGCAGTGCAAAGTAGGAGAGCACATCAATGCTTCCCAGATGCATCTCTTCCTTGGAGATGTAATAATGGCTTCCCAGATCCATCGTGCCCCAGGAAGACCCATCTTAACTGTCCGGCAGACACATCTCGATCCAGGAGTACCTGTGTGAATTTCCACTTTGGCTTCTAACATCCATCACTTTCTGCCCAGTACCAACAGCAGTGAGATATCAGAAAGAACCTCCAGCAACTTCTTCTCCACATTGGAAGGGCCAAAGACCCATCATTAACTCCTAATGGACAGCAAATATGCCATGAAAAAAGAGCAAACAAAATCCCATTCTGGAAGTAAGAAGTAGCATGACTTCAAAGGCTCTTTCCCCAGTATAGGGAATTTCGGATAAGCTCTTCATCTAGAAGTCACACTTGGACTCTATGCCCACCAGAGTGAGAACAGGAAGGTCTCTGACTCAGACCCATCTCTTCATGGAATAGAACTTGGCCATGGAGCTCTGATTCTGGAAACAGAGGACCAACTCTTCTGATTCTGATCTGACCCCATTCGAAATGGGTCAAGTTCCTGGAAATAAGGGTGGAAACATGCTTTCTGGGGCCCAGACTGACATGCGGTGGGAGCCATGGGAGCTTGAGTGAGACAAAAAACAAAACAAAAATAAAACAAACAAACAAAAAACCCATGGAATATGAAGCTGAATTCCAAAATGCTAAAGCTATATTTTATGATAAATCCAGCCATATAAGGAACTTGGAACTGGATTATTTGGAGAAAAGGAGAAAATCGGAGAAAATGAGGAGTCTTCCTAGTGGCGAAAGGGGCTGGTCCTAAGCCACCCAGAACAACAGAATGTGGAGAAGCAGAAGCCACTGGACTGCCGTACTGATGAACACTTGCTCAGAGTATGAGACAGGAATCCTACGGCCAAATTTATTAAGAAGAATAAGCCTAGGGAGAACAGAGATGAGAAAGTGAGGCCCCGCTGCAGTGGCCTGGCACCTCCATCCAACAGATTCGATACCTGGCTGAGATATCCCAAGGATGGAGTGGACAGATCCAGTGTATTCTAACCACAGCATTTTGCAGGCTTGCAAGCAAGAAGGCTGTGGAAGAACGTGCCTACAAGGGGAGTGCTGAAAATGTGTAACTCTTGTGACTGAGGGTATTAGCATGGGGGTGGACATTCAGCTGCTACATCTGTCTTGGCTAACAATTGGGGATCACTCAGACCAGCAGAAACTTTTTGGACACCAACTTTGATCTTAGAAGAATTTGGGGCTTGAAGTTCTAACTAGGGGCACCATGAACTTCTCAGCTATAGTGTATCCAATATAGAGGATACACTAATTTTTCAGTATCCTTTGGACATGTATGGTTTGTTCTGGTTAGGGTTTTTCTTTCTTTTGCATTTCCTTTTTGAATTAAACATGTGCACATTTACTAGAAAAAGCATACAGTCACTTAACTTGTACTTCTAGAATTAATAAGGCAAGACCAAAACTGGGGGGTGTTCTCCTCCTTAGAGAGCAACCAGCAGCACAGAGCCCCTCTGGCAGTTGGCTGTCAAGATCGTTGACATCAACAAGATTCCACATTCTATGAACAACAACTTGGGAACAAACAAATGCAAGTTCATAACAAGAAGGTGAGTTACCTAACACATACTCAAGGAAAAAAATCAAACCAAATTGGTCCAGAGATAAGCCAAAAGGAATGCAGCCCAGCCAATGCTGGACAAGGTCAAGGTGGGGATGAAGGGGTTAATGAAAATCATCTTGTTAAGCTATAAAATAACCAAGCAAAGAAATCTGGAGGTGGACTGCAGAGGCTCCTCCTCTTCCAGATTGACTGTTTAGAGATTGCCAAGGGCACCATGCCCTGCCATGCCTCATTTCTGTGGGGAACAGAGGGTCAGACCCCTGGACACCTGTATGTACTCACTAATGGCCACTGAGTCCCAGAAGACCATCACTTTCAAGGTGTTGAGCAGAAAGCCTGGAACAGTTTCCTTCCACATCCACCGTAAGAGGAAAGCACCACTCCCAGACCTCCTGGCATGAAGGGGCTCCACTCCTACGATAAATAGTTTCCCCCCTTGGCCATCACTGTGCCCTGAATTTTTGGCCCCACTTTCATAGGTCCTACCCCCTCAGAGCTCCTTGGACCACTCTGTGGCCTCTGCACCTCTCTGGGTCTAATCTTGGCACCAGGAATCCACCACCAACTTCTGGGGTCTACTCCTAGCTCTTGGGGTTCACCTTCCATTGATGGAGTTAATTCCCATGTCCAGAAGTCCAGCCACCAATCACTGCAGTTTGCCTCCAGACTCCAGGAGTCCACCAGCTTCTGGAACTCACCCTAGCCTGTTAGAGTGCACCCACCGACCCAACAGTACACACTGATTCCCAACTCCCCAGTGGTGAGTTCCAGGAACTTCAGAGGCCCTCATTTGCCTCTGGTTCCTGGAAACATTTCTTCCCCTCTTCCAAATGAAAAGCTCTGCCCATTCCCTACCAACTTGTCTTTTTTCTTCTAATTTGTCATATTTTCCTCCATAGGGAAGTTTTGGTGGTTTTTGTATCATGGACTGCACTGTCTCCAGAACTGATTAAATAGATTCTTCCTCTCTGTCATTATAGGAATACATTGCAGCAAGAAAAATTATACTAAATTGCTAAATGAAAGGGCTCTGTACTGTTTTACATAAACTACAATTGCAGCTATGCAGAGAAACATTAATATAAACAAGTAATAACATTTTAAATAAGAAGGAAGAGAATGAGGAGGAGAAGAGACTTGACTTCTACTAAAGGCAAATCATAGAGAAATGAAGCAAACTTTTGTCTGTTCATGCAAATTCCCCTGCTCCCACTATCTTGTGAGTTGTGGATAGAGCTCATCTGCAGGTTAATTAGGCTGAGAATAGAAGGCCCAGTTCCAATGGCTCTTTGCTCTGCTCTGGTGGGTCACATCCTTTGTTTCTCAAAAGAAAAAAAAAGCTTTCTCAGATGTGACATAGAATTTATGTTATTTATGTTTATTACTTAAAATTAAAATTCTAACTTCTATATTTGTGTGAAACTCATGGTTTTTGAAACATATTTAAAAATAATTTTAAGAAGCCATAAAATATGGCTTTGTGTGGGAAACAGTGATAGCTCATAAACCATAGCAGCTGTTGACTACTCGGCTGTAATGAACTTGAAGTGAACTCTTTGGGGTTTTTAAAAAAACTGGTTTCACCTGCCTATTAAAACCCCAGCCTACTAAAAACTTAGTGTCTTTGGTGAAGCTTGAGAAAGCAGCTTATGCTGTTAATTTCCCCTGATGTAGTTGTTTGAAATAAATTTGAATTAAAAGAATCTCTGACATTTTCTGAATCCACACAAAATGAAGTGCATTTTTTTGGTGGTGGTGGTTCGTCTTCCTCCTCTTCCTCCTTCTCCTATTTTTGTTTTGTTTTGTTGTTTTGTTTGGGTTGCTCTAGGAGGTGGGGCCTTGATGGTGAAAAAGACCTGGGCACCGCCATCAAAGAGCCCGCAGGCTGCTGTTCAAGTTCTAGGCAATCTGCTCCTTCCTTGCCAAGGGTCAGCTTGACTCTTTCAGCACAAACAGGTAAGTGGATGTGTAAACAGCTGACTTCAGGATATGGAGCAAGAAAGCAAAGAGCCTGACAACTGCCACTCATAATACAAATTAACACAAAGAAAATGTATCAGTAGGATCCAGAGCACAAGAAAGTTGGATAAGCAGAGTCGGCCAACAGTGAAATGACTCATCCTATTCCACGCTGGGGAAATGCATCCCTTTTCCCCGCATTTCTCCCTCACTGTACATGACACTGTGCAGAGGCTGTCCCTGTGTTAGTCTCTGGTACTGGACTGTGTCTAAGTCATCTTGTGTCCCACTCCCCAGCATTACCATCTGCCATACTTCCTGGCACAGAGCAGGGTTTAATAAATAATTCGGATTAAATAAACATTCAAGAAGGAATGTCCTAACTGGGTGGCAGGTTGTACTAGAACAGTTTGAAAATTCCTGTCTACCCAGAGATTCTGTGATCATACAGAGAGCCTGGTATGCGACTGATGCCCACTGAATATTGAATCAGATGATGTCTGCTTAGTATTGAGGTTATTTGTACCCATATTTTAACTCCTCATATAATCAGCTTACTTTTTTCTACAAGTGTAGTAATCATCTGCTGAGTACTTTGTCAATAAACTTGCATGCATTATCTCATTTAATTTTCACACAACAACCGTAGGGGGTAATGTTTTGGTTTCTATTGCTACAGAACAAACCATGCCATAACTCAGTGGCTTAGAACAACAGTTTATCATTACCTGTCTTGGTTTGTGGGTTAACTGAGCTCAGCCTGCCCCATTTTTGGGGGGTCTCATGGGATCGCAGTCAGATATTGGCTGGGGCTGCAGTCATCTGAAAGCCCAAAGGGACTGGCTTATCCAGGAGAGCTCACTGCAGGGGCAGGGGAAGTGGATTCTGTCTATTGATGGAGGAATGGCAAGTTCATTTCTGAAGAGCAGCTGGGATGGAAAGTATTCTGCAGGCATTTATGGAAAATACCATCTACTATAAGTAGTTTCTATTAATGTCTCTTTCTACAGGTGAGGAAATTTCACAATGACTTAGCTAGGTTATATGATTAACTTGCTTGTTCAAGGTCAAGCAAATCCATACTCCCTCTGATTTTGTAACCATTATACTTCACTTAAGGCAGTGTTTAATAACAAAGGAATCATCTCTTTCCAAGATGTAGTATTATTTTCATGAATATGAAAATATAAATTCAAGTAAAACTTACAAAGTAGCAGTATAAATTCTAGTAGGACTTGGGGCATCATGTTCAAGAAATACTACTGAAGGAGGAACTAACATTTGTTGCATTGCTTCGGATCCAGGTGCTTATACACTGTCTATAAACTCACGTAATCCTCACAATAATCTTTTTCTGCCAGATGAAAAGTAAACTTTAGAGAGATTAAATAAATTGCCCCAAATCACATATCCACTAAGTGACAGAGCCAAGATTTGAACACAGGTATGTGTTGGTCAACATTCCATGTGCTTTCCACGTAGTTCCATGTTGCAGGTCAGGCTCCCCAGGAATCAGTCTCTGGGAATGAGAGCAGCATGAGGGATGTCACCAGAGGAGTGCTCAGGGGCAACACCTTCTGGGAAGGGAGAGATGCAGGACGAGTCAATGGAAAAGGCAGGCTGTGGTACAGTTCATTGCAAGAGCTCAGCAGGCCCACGGAGAGCTCCGAAGCTGAGATAGCCCCTCAGAGGGGTCCTAACAGGGGCCAGGGGTCTGCACCTTTATTGTCACCCCATTTCCCCATCGAAGGCAGCACAGTAAAAGGTTGCTGAATAAATAAGTGTATCAGGCAGTCGATCAAGATCGAACTGTACTCCGGAGGCTGAGACGGGAGGATCGCTTGAGCCCAGGAGTTCAAGGCTGCAGTGAGCTATGATCATGGCACTGCACTCCAGCCTGGACAACAGACTATGACCTTGTCTCAAAAAAAAAAAAAAAAAAAGAACCGTAAAGGGAAGCAGCGTCAAAAGGGGAGGAACCAGTGACGTGTAAGGGCAGCCAGTCCTAGCTCTGGACAAGGAGTCTTTCCTGAGAAAGACTAGAATATTCAGGGCCCTAACTCACATACAATCCTCAAAGGGTGAAACAGGTCTCGTAGCCCAAACCAAGTGCTAAGGTGAATGCTGCGAGTCCCTCTGTATGACCTGCCAAAGGAGTCCTCCGAGCAGGCTGGTACATTTTTAATGTTGAGTTTAGACATGGCCCCAAATTGAATCAACTTACAGTATTGAATTTGTTTACTCTACGATTCCAAATTGTGACCATACACCCAATGAGGAGTTCCAAAAAGTAAATAATTCAGGAGCTAGTCAGTCATAGAGGTCAGTGGTGGGAGACTGTTAGCTAATAAGACATTACCAGCTAATCATAATGACAGTCATCTTCAAAGGGTGGAATCCAAATTGGGTGGCTTGAAATAGTAGAACCGCACATCTCTCAGACCTCATCCTTCATGTCTGTGTCTGATCCAGCCTCACTTTCAATCTCTGTGGACAAAGGGAAGAAGCAAAAGCAGGGAGAATTAGAAGTCAACAGGGAAGAGGAAAAGATGAGGAAACTTGAGGAAATGAGACTAATTTATTAAATACATGTCATGTTGCTTAATCCTGCGGTCCCCAACCCCCAGGCCGCAGATGGATACTGGTCTGAGTCCTGTTAGGGACCTGGCCACAGAGCTCTGCCGCTCCCACACCTCCACCCCTCACACGCCCCGTCTGTGGAAAAATTATCTTCCAGGAAACTTAGGGAGGGAGGGGGGCCGCACAGGAGGAGGCGAGCAGTTTCGAGCAAGAGAAGCTTTTGGCTCCCCATTGCTCACCGCACGGCCTGAGCTCCACCTCCACCCCCGCCCCACCCCCATCCATGGGAAAATTGTCTTCCAAGAAACCGATCCCTGGTGCCAAAAAGGTTGAGGACCGCTAGCTTAATCCTTATTATAACCCTACGAATTTTTATGATTTCAAGTTTTTCAGATGAGGAAATTAAGATTCAGAAGGACCAATTGAGATCCCACAGGTGTGGGAAGAAACAGGACAGAATAAAAGGGTGAAGGGGGGAGAAAAGGGGGGACTAGAATTGGGCAGGCACTTTTATCAGAAAAGAGGAACAACAATCTTTAAGCTGTTGCCCAAACACCTGCATGCTGCTGGAACACGTGCTCCCTCCTTCTGCACCCGAACTGTGAGAAACCAAGTCCCTGGACTCTGGCTCCTTAGTGATCACACGGTCAGCAATCATCCCCAAATTAGGACTGGCTCTCACCTGTGTGGATGCCTATAGATGCTGCCAGTATTTCCTCAGGAGGGCATCCATTATCCTCAGCGCCCAGGGACTGGCGGTGGGGCTGAGAGACTGGCTGGAGCACTCAGGGAGGGCTAGCAAGCTGCAGCCTGAGGGGAGAGGACCATTCTGGGGGCACATCCAAGCAGAAGGTGCTGTCCCCACAGAACTGAATGAGGAGTCAGGGGGCATTTGAGGCTGGGTTCCCCCAAACAGTCAAACTACGACCCCAGATGCTACCAAGCAACCAAAGAGGTGGGACAGGTGAAGAGGGAGGTGGGTGATGGGAGGAGTGGGAAGATGTTATTTACTGAGCCAAGTAGAACTGGAGTCAAGCAAATGCCAGTGGCGGCTTTCGGAGAGTTTGGATGGAAAGGGGACAATGTCAAAATGGCATTAATCCTCAACCCTGGGTGGTGGGAAGAATGTGTGTGTGTGTGTGTCTATGTATATGTAATTTCTCCAATTCAGACATTGCTGGGTTTGTGACTCCTCTATCATTTACCGATTGTGGGACTTTGTACAAGGCACATAACCTCACTGCAAGTATGAATTCCTCTGGACAGCGCTACGGGGAGGATTCGAGGGCTGGCACATATTCCGACTGCAGGGAAAGTTCCCTTCCACTCCCTCAGTGTGGTTAGGAAGGCTGTTTTGTTTTCTTCCCACGCAGAGACCTCGAAGAAGAGTGAGACTTGTGTCTATCTTTGGAATCCTCTGAGGGGAGGGAGCCCTGAGCTGAGCGGAGGGGCAGGATCAGCCTCACAAGGGCGGGCGACAAAGGGACATTGTTTCCCGGGAGCGCAGGCTGGGGCGGGCCCGACTCCACTGCAGGCCTGGGCGTGGGCAGGTCTGCCCCCTGGGAGAAGTCCTCCATCTGGTCCACAGTGGCCAACCTCAAACAATAGTTTCGTCAAAAATCAAGATACAGGAAAATGCCAGCAACCACTTATTTTCCCCTGGGGCAGGTGGGGGAGAAAGCTGCTCCTTTTTCTGGGCTGGACGGAGGCTCTGGGAGGCGGCCAGGTGGCAGCATCGCCTTTCCTCTCTGGCGACTGCGGTCCTTTCTGAGCCTCGCTCTCCGGCGCTGCGTGGGGATGCTGGCACCGCAACGCACAGGCCAGAGACGGGGATGCACGAAATACCGTGACCGGCCTGGCACCGAGCAACCGCACACGCCAGGCCTCGCTGCGCCCCACGCCCGGGGCCGGGAAATCGCTTCCGAAAGCTGGCGATCCTGCGGTTGCAACTGGAAAAAATATGTGTACATCGTGCCCGTCTACAAGGAAACACGGTGGCTCCTTTGACAACTCGCCGGTGCCAGCAGGGCGGTGGTGGAGAGAGATTCTCCGCCTGGATAAGGGCGGCTGGCTCGCCGAGTACTCTGTTTTGGGATTGTCCGCTGCCTCCGGGGTTCCCAGGGCGCCTCGACGTCCCTTCCCAGGGCCCAGGCTCGGGCGGAGCTCGCGGGGCCGCCTGTCCGACAGCGGTGACCCCACCCCTCTCCCGACGCCCACCGGTCCCGCGCTTCTCTGGGGACCGCGAGATCAAAGAAGTAGACTGAGGCAGGCGGGACAACCAGGGATCCTTCCCGCTGGCGGGCCTCGCATCCTTCCTCTGGGAGGGGATGGGGGCCTTGGCGAGTCAGAGGGAAGCTTTAGACTGCTCCCTGAAAAATGCACCCTCATCTACTCAATTCTGCATTACCCCTTGGAGTTCCCAGACCTGCGGACGAATCGGATGGAGCCAGATCCCACCCCGGGAAGGGCCGCGCCGGTCTGGGCCGGGCTCTCCTGACCTTCAGCCCGGTGGCCCCACTGGGAACGACTAGGCGGTGTTCACCACGCTGAGGGCCATTTATGAATTTGCACCGAGAAAGTGCTGCCGAGGCGTCACACGTGTGAATCCGCCTGCGGAGCGCGTCCCCTCCCTGGAGGCAAGCCCCAGGGGAGGGCAGAGAGGGAGAAGTTGCTGGAAGACGGTGAACTCAGAGCAGAGGAGTAGATGAAAGCAAGGTGCGGTGACATCAGGCTCGGACAGCCTGTTAACTCATCTCAGGAAGACCAGACTCTTCCGTGAGCGCCACAGGGCCAGCCCTTTCCTAGACGTGGGCCCCCTTTTTTGTGACGTGATCCGGTCACCCTCCATCTGAGATGTGCTAATACGTGCAGTCGCATTACGGTTTACTTCGGCCGTTCTCCGCACACGTCTCTGCGCTCTTCCACAGTTGAGCTGATTTCATCGTTTCACCCGCAGGGGGCAACCTTATTCCAAGTTTCTGCGGTCCCAGGCGTCTCTCCTCTCCCTCCCTAAGGGGTGAGGTGGGACTTACAGCCATTGTCATGGTTTACAGCCATTTTTCCCCTAGGGCTTCCCTTTCCTCCCCTCTCAGGCATTAGGCGTCCTCCAGTGGATCCAGTGGGTCTGGCTTCTCCCACATCTTCAGGAAGGCTTAGGAGAGAGGGCCCCACAATGCTTGTCTCTAGGAGGTGACTGTCCTTTTATCCCTCCTCCTGAGCTATTTGCATTTTAAGGACCTTAAAAACCTCCAACATAAGGAAAGTAGACTATCTGTTGGAAGGAGGCCGATTGTATATGGCTTCGTAGTCATTTTATAGACTTTGCCCTTAATGTGAAAGAAATGGGGAGCCATTGGTGGATTTTTGAGTAGCAGATGGACATTTGCTTTTCACAGGGATCATACCAGGTGCTGTGTCAGCATGGACTGTAGCGGGTAATTGGGCAAAATGGAGGCCATGGCAGTGACCCAGGTGAGACAGAGTGCTCTGGCCAGGCAGGAGCGCCAGAGGTGGAGAGAAGGGGTCAGATTTTGGGTATGTTTTTGAAAGTAGAATAAAAAAGATTTCCTGTGCAATTATTCGTGAGGCGTGAGAAAAAGAGAGGACTCAAGGATGAATGCAAGCAGATGGAAGGATAGAGATGCTGCTGCCTGGGATTGGAAGACTGTGGAGGCAAGAGAAAGGAGGGCTTAATTTTGGACATTTCAAGTTTGAGGTGTCTGTTAGAAAAACAAGCAGAGAGGCTGATTAGGCAGACACACCCATCTGGAGAGGGCTGGGCTGGAGATAGAAATATGGGTTATCACGACACAGGTGTGGGACTGAAAGCCGTGAGGCCGAAGAGATCCTCCGGAGAGTGAGCAGACGCAGAGGCGTCCAAGCACTGAGCCCTGGGCCCCCAGCATGCACTTGGAGTCTGTTTGCTCTGCTCAGCTGCAGTTCCCTGATCCTCTCCGGTTCACAGCTCCGCCTGCAGTGCCTGCTCAAAGACCGTCTATTAAATGAAGGAATCCAACTTTCACTGAATGTAAAATGAACACAAACATGATCCCTACCTTCTAAGGTGGTTGTCAGAAAAAGCTAAATGAGGTAATGAAGGTAAAAATGCAAATAGTAGACACAGTGTATTTTTAAAGTGTAGGTTTCATTGTCTCATTCTTCCTTATTTGTAACTCAAGTTTATATGAACTCTACAGCTTGTATTACTTGATTGTATCTTCACAGTTTCTGATGCATGCAAGGCGAATACTGTTATTCTCATTTTATAGATGAGGTGAGGTACATAATTTCCTGAAGGTGCACATATAATAGTAATACCAGTGGCTAACGTACTTGGGCACGTCTGTGTTAGGCACTGTGTCAACAACTTGCAACAACACAGTGAGGTGGCCATTATTACCTTCACTTGTAAATGAGGAAACCGAAGTATGGAGAGTGTGGTTAACTTAGCCAAGGTCCCCTAGTGAGTGAGTGGCGGAGCCTGGTCATGAAGCAGACCTTCCCGTCTTGACTTGGATACTCTTTACCTAGCCTCATAGCTCCTCTTCCTCATCTCCCCACTAGACTCCTGCCAGGGCCGGGCTTCACCACTCCTTGCCTTGAAGTTGGCAACATTTTCTCTTCTTACACTTCTCTCCTACGAAGTCTGCAGCAGGATCCAAAAGTTCAGCTGCTCCTTGGGAACTTGCTGGAGCAAGCTAGGTAAAAATATTTGATTAATTAATCCCTCTGTCTGGAAAGTCTTTCCCCTCTCCTCTACCTGGTAAACTTCTCTGTGTTGTCACAAATCCTGGTGAACTCCTATGTGGTTTTCCAACTCTAACTAATATGTCACCTCTACTGTGAAGCTTTCCCTGCTTGTACCACACACAGCCAGGGTTTAGTTCATGTGACACTTTGTTTATACCTCTGTCACAACAAACTGATGATATCCCATGGGTTTGACCAATGCACCTGTAAGATTGTGATGTCCTCTAGGAAAGGTTATTTTTGTCATGTCTTTGTATCCAATGTGGTATTTGCTTGAAGGATATGTAAATGAATGAATGACCCATTGACAATAACTATCAAAGCAAACTTATGGTTATCAAATATTCTTTTAGAGATGAGGAAACAGGCTAAGAAAAGTGATTTTCCCAGAGTCACTCGACTGATTAAATATTGGAGCCTCACTAGCCGCAGTGGTGTGCACCTATAGTCCCAGCTACTCAGGAGGCTGAGGTCACTTAAGCCCGGGAATTCAAGGCAAGCCTGGCCAATATAGCAAGACCCCATCTCAAAAATAACTAAATATTGGAGCCTGGGCTCCAGAGAGGTGAGGAGGTCATGTCTCATGAAGTCTCTTGGCATACAGTCTTTTGACAACTGGCGAAGTTCAAGACTTCACACTGCCGTTGCCTGCTTTTTCCTGTGCCATCAAGGGTCCTGAAACCCTCCCCCAAATGCTCCTGCAGGTGGCAACAGAGGCCAAGGAAAGGCGAAGCATCCTGGTGGAAGCCCCCATATGAGGTATGTGGGTGGAGAGGCAGAGCTCTCTGAGGGTAGGGGAAAGGGGACTTGAAGAAATCCAGGCAAGAGAGCATTTTATGCATCTATCATTGGTACCTCAAAAGGAAATTGTTTAGACGCTTTCAGTGTAAAATTGACATGAAGAAAAGAAAAAGCAATTAAAATAAAAATAAATAAAAGGATTAAAATAAAAGGACAGCAAATAACAAAATACCTGTTATGTGGAAAAGCTATGCCATCTGCCCCAAGTCACAGAGTTAGAAAGCAGCAGGGGGAAGTTAAGTCTCAGGGCCCACTGCTGTCTGCAGAGGAGGTTTCTGTCTGATGTTTGAGCACAGAGAAATAAGGTCAGGTATGGGTATATTAGGCAGGCCCCAGACTGAGGGGTATCTGCAGGGCCAGAGCTTCTGGTTTCTTGTGGGGCTTTGTTCCTAACTCTGTCCAACTAAACATTTTTATCAATAGCTCCCTGAGAAAAACACAGGAAAGATCAGCGAGATTACCAAGGACAGAAAGCTCTGAGTGCTTGCAAGTGCCCATGCAGAAGAGGAAGTTGTACAAGTTCAAGCAGCATGGGCCAATGGGGAAATGGAACAAGGTGACATTTTATCCTTGCATTCAAAATAATGGGACAAGGACAGCATGGAAGAGACACGGCTATAGCAGTAGTGTGTGGGGGCTGAGGCTTTTATTATAACAACTCGCATTTGTGCAGCATGTGTAAGGCATTTGCATTATCTCTCTACTCCTCACAACACACTAGAGGTGGTAATGGGAAAACCAAGCCTGGGAGTATCTTGTCTAAGTGGGAGAGCTGTAGCGTGAATCACATTTCTGTAATTCAGGAGTTCTCTGTTTTTGCTGCACATCTCTGACCAGGCTGTGTGCTCTGCTCATTCTTGTTTCAGAGAGTCTCCTACCTCCAAGCCAGCCATCCACCCCATCACAGGGCATATATCCATCTCTTTTTGAGGCTATTGCTCAGTCTCCTCATTTACTCTCATCCTCTTTGTCATCCCACTAATTTGATACATGCCACACGAGTAGGGTTGCCAGATTTAACAAAAAATAAAAACCCCAGTATGCTCACTAAATTCAAATTTCAGAGAAACAATGAGTAATTTTTATTGTATGGAACATACTTATGTTAAAAATTATTGTTTATCTGAAATTCAATTTAAATGGGCATCCTGTATTTATCTGCCACCCCTGCATATGTGGGATAGCTCTGAAATGCCATTTCCACCATTCCAAAAATTTCCATTAGTTTCCTGTTACCTGTAGGGCTGGGGCCACAAACTCAAATTCCTACAGGTGATAACATAAATGTATGGAATGGGTGAGAAATTGGAGAAGTGGAACCTGGAGCTAAATTTAAAATTGAAGAACAAATGTTCCCCTGCTCCAGAAATTCAAATTCAGGTTTTAAATATGCATAATTAATCCCAATGAAAGCAAAAAGCAAAAGCAAACACACATGCATGAGCGTGGGCGCACGCGCGCACTCACACACACACACACACACACACACACACACACGCTCACTCATCCATGGCTGTCAGAGACCTGGGCTAAGCCAAACCACTTGGCCCAGCATTGGAAGCCCCTGGTTGAGGCTTCTGCCCTTCACTGTCACCACTTTCCACCACGGGCCCTTCCTGCCCTCCCCCAACCTCTCCTCCCCAGCTAATGGTAGCCCAGCTCACCCATGGCCACCTTCCCACCATGCCAGTCTTGCTGGCACTCAAGTCCACAGCGATCTTTCCCATGGTCAAAATGCTCCTCTCTGTCCAAGGACACCTCTAGTGGCCACATCATTATTCCCTCCAACAGCCCAAAGGGCAGACAGAAAGTGACTTTGCGGGGCCCCTACCATGTGCCAAGTCCTCTATGCAAATTGTTAGTTACTTAGTGTTGTCCTCTCCTTAGTGAGATAGTGAATCACTCAGAGGAGCAACCGTGTCTCATGCACCTCCAAATGCCATGCTGAGCTTTGCGATAAAATACACGTTCAGTATAGACTTACCAGCAGGTCCCAGAGTGCACAAACTCACCAACTGCAGACTGGAAGCCAAACTGTAAGCCAGGGCTCCCCCCACCCCCACACTTCCTCAGCACACTTCTGTCACCTCCCAATTTGAGCTCAAACATTTTTCAAGTCTGAGGCTTTAGCCCGAGTTTAAGCTTTGGCATAAATAATGTATTTTTTTTTTTTTTTTTTTTTACAGAGCTGATTAGAACCTGAATTTGAAAGATCCTTCTCTTTTGGCCTCAGTCCTGCTGGGTAGTTTTGCTTTATTAGAAAATTAGCCATAGCACCTTCAAAGGCCCTCTCTTGTGCACGGTGAGCTGAGCTGGACTGGGAGCTTTGAAAGGAATGCCGTTTAATCTTGGCAGAGCTCCACCTTTTGTTTCTAAGGAGGGAAAAATCCCGAGGAACACAGGTGATTTGGGGGGCTGTTTGCACCCAGACCTGATCCGCCTTTGAAGGGGAAAGAGTCAGAAACTTGGAAATATGCAAAGCTGGAAAAGAGAGAGACAAGCACTGGCCAGGCAACCTTTGGTCTTGCTAACTCCAAAGATTTAAAAAATATCCTCCCCTTCTCATGGTTCCTTGGCCCGCCCAGCTATGGTCTGGCCGAGCTGTGCTGAGCTGTGCTGAGCTGTGCTGAGCTGGGTGGGGCTGCCGGCTCTGGGACTGGTTTGTAGCCAGCTGTGCCTTCAAAGAGCGTTCTCTCTCTCTCTCTCTCTCTCTCTCTCTCTCTCTCTCTCTCTCTCTCTCTCTCTCTCTCTCGACTTCCTCCAACTCCAGATTCCACAGCTGCCTCCAGGAGCTTCTTTCTGGAAGCCCCACTGCCTTTTGAATTCTGTTATTACTCTTTTCTTTAAAAACAGATTCTCTTCCTTTTAACAGGAAAAGATGTCAGGACAAATACGTATCTCTATTTTCCTATTAGGCTCCAAACTTTCCATGGGAAAAAAATAGCTGTGTTTTTTTTTTTTTTTTTAATTGAATGGACTAGAAGAAGCTCTTTATTACTCATCAACTTCAAAGAGACTACCAGGTCCCTTGGGCAGGACTACAGAGCAGCATTTCTTAACAGGAAATCATAGCCAAAAAGAAGAAGAGATCAGGACACATGGGCATTTTACTGGATTAGTGGTTTCCCTTAATAGTGTAGTTTTAGGGAGGAAGGAAGTTGCATGTGCTTGCGTGCCAGGTACTGTGCTAGGAGCTGAGGATGCAGGAATAAATAAAAGACAATCCCTGGCTCTCCCTACCAGATGGAGAAGGTAGACTTGAGCACCCTGTGCCGGGAGTAAGCAGTGTACTACAGCAATTATGAGCACTAGCTGCGGAGTCAGAGGACTTGGCTTGTGCACTGGCTCTGCCACTTATGGGCTGTGTGGCATTGGATAAGTTACTTGACTTCCCTGTGCCTTGTATTTTGCATCCTAAATTGGGGTTAATTACAAAACCTATGTTACAGGATTCCTGTGAGGATTTAGTGAGTTAAAATAGTTCAAGTGCTTAAGCACAGTGCTTGGCACCTGTGTTTATTACCGTGGTATAGAAGACGTGGAGGAAGTGCATGGGTGCACAAAGGAAGGTGCAACTGCCTGCTTGGATGAGGTAGAGGCAGCTTCAAAGAGGAGGTGACATTTGCTTTGCACCCTGAAAGATGAGTAGGAGTTCGGTGACCGAGGGTGGCGTGAGGGAACCCAGGCAGTGGGGAGCATGGCCAGAGGCAGAGAGAAGGTGGTGGCTGTAAGGAGCAGCAGAGAGGCCACAGTGGCAGCTGCCTGGGACTTGCGTTCGGCTTGGGGAAGGGAGTAAAAGCACAAACTGAGTCTGGAAAGGTGAGTTCAGACTAGATTGGGGAAGGCCTTGAATTCCATGTAATAGGTCACTCATTCATTCATGTAAATCTCATAGACTTGTCGTGTGCACTGTAAGTGCTCAATAAATACTAGTCATGTTATTATTACTGTTATTGTGAAGTCTTTTATAGGTTTCATCTCACTGAATTTCACAACATCCCTGAGAAGTAGGCTCCATTATCCCCGTAGAGGTGAAGAAGGAAGGCATCAAAAAGTTACATAATTTGCCCAATGTAAGTAGCAGAGCTGGAATTTGAACTTGGGCCTGTCTGACTCCAGAGTCTGTGCTCTAAACCTTGACTTTGTGCTTTTTTGTAATCCTTAAGGCTGCTGCCTTGAAACTGTGCTTCCCATTTGCCTGGTTAAATGGAATTGTATATGATTATACTATACTGTTTACTTTTAAAGAAATAAAATAACCTAATAAAGCAGTCTGGCATGGACCTTAGGTGAAGAAATTCACCGTTAGGCCGGGGTGTATCTCAGGCAGGCTGGGTAGGAAACTTGGGCTGTCTCCCACAGCACAGACCCTAAGAAGCATGGCCATCTGATGCCCTGATTCCTTAGCACAAAAATTGCCATGATAGCTCCAGTTAGTATTTTCCTGGAGTCTGCTTGGGAGGGCTAAGTGATACCTGACACCCTCTGGGTCACTTTGTTTTGACCAAGGGCTTTGCTCCTATAGGGTCAATGTCATGTCGGGTGATGCAGGTCACCAGGCCTTGGAGAAGAGCCCAAACATCTTCCAATGAGACCAGGCCGTGTGATACCTTCTCTCCAATCTGTTCATGGCCTGCTGGGCTTTTTTGTCCTGGGTTGATTCTGCGGGTCTTCTCCCCCTTCTTTTGGGAGACACTCACTGGTCAAAGACACTTAGTCACTGGGTCCCTGGGACCTCCTGGGAAGTAGCTGGGGAGAGAAGAAGAGGGCCCCATTGGGGAAGCAGATAACAGGCCCAGGGAATTGCCCGTCTCCAAACACTTCCCTGTTTATCATGCGTTGGCATTCCGCGCCGCAGGGTTAAGAAATCGCCAGGGATCCCACGGCATTTACCCTGGGACAGCCGCACCTCCCAGTGCAGATCTGCGAGAACCCTGCTCTGCCCCACAGTTCGCCTTAAGTCCCCGTCTGTCCCTGTGTGACATTGACTCCAATCTGTTCTGTGATTTTGTGGTTTTCTCCCCCCTCCTCTTCCTCCTGACTGGGAGCTCCATGTGGGCAGGGACCACATCTATTTTACTCCCTATCGTAGCCAGCACTGGGGGCAGGTATGGCACATGGTCTTTGTCCCTGCATCACTGGCAGTTTCTTTTCTATCTCCTTCATCGTCACTGGTGCATTCTCCGCTTCCTGGCCTGTAAGTGTTGACATCCCTCCAGGCTGGCTCGTAGGTTACCTTCATCTCTCACTTTTTCCTAAGCCATCTCACCCATGAATAAAGCTTCAATTAACCTACTTGACATTTTTGTCTGTAAGTCTTAAAGGCATCTCACACTCCCAGTTACCAAGGCAATACACCTGATCTTCTCCCCTGATCTTGGCCCCTTCCCAGTGTTCTCTGAGTAAATGGCTCCATCGTGCAGCGACACTGGCAAGCCAGAGACCTAGGAATCATCCTGACACCTCCTCATTGTTTACCCTCCCCCAAGCCGATCACCCAGACAGGTCTATTTTTACCTCTTACCTATCTCTCAAATCCTTCTCTGCAGTCCTCATCCTAGTCTGCACTTTCCGCCCCTTTCACCTGACTGGCTTATTAAGGAGCCTTTCTGCTTCTATTCTTCTGGTCCCCTCCATTCTCCATGCTCCAGCCAGAGTGTCCTTGAAATGCAGATCTGATCGTGTCACTCATTACCATCCTATACACACACACGCACAATTTAAAACTCTGCTACAGCTTCCATTTCTCTTGCAATAAAAGCTAACATCCTTTGCATGGGCTTTAAAGCCTTGCATATTTGAGACCCGCATTATCTGGCTGACCTCTTGTGATATCCCAGCCTCTGGCCTTTGTGTTGGGGGGCACCTCACTTCAGCAGGTCCCCCTCTTGGACAGTGTCCTGTCAAGACAGCTCCAGCCTGGTTACCTCGCAAGGTCTTCTCTTGGCCTACAAAAAGCTCGTATGTCCTTGCCATGCCAAATGCTGGAAGGGCAACCATTCTTGCTGCCGCCCTATCTCTCAGGCCGGCCTGCCTACACAGGCAGCTCCGGCCACAGCCTGGCCTGCATGCTTTCGTTTAGATTGGAGTTGAATGCCAGTCTGTATTGTTTCTTAAACTCCACAAGATTTGGAGAACTCCCTCAGAATGATCTCCTTGAGGGGCAGTGGGACTCAAAGCACTCTCTTTCTAAAATCCTTTCTTCCTGCCTCTTCAGCCTCCACTCTTTCATAGCCCAAAGTGGGGGTGAGGTAGTGGCTCACAAGGCAGATGTGGGATCACCGCTTCTGCAAGTCCCGAATGCATGAGCCCTCCTCCCTGTGGAATATGGGAACACTTGGCCACCTCTTGAATCCTTTTGGAACATGGCCGGAACTGAGTAGAAAGGGTTCCCTGTACAGAATCCTGTACACAGAGGGTGCTCAATGGGTGCTGCGCAGAACACTGCCGGTTGGCCCAGACACAGAGACGTGAGGGAGTAGCTGGCCACTGAATAAGCTTATGAAATGACAGTGAGTGTTGCCTCATGCATCTGCCACCATTTGCTGCCATCTGCCGCAGGCTGGCGGCACCTGGCCAGGCCCCCGTGAGGCCCTCTCCTGCCTACTGCCTCTGTTCTCACCATGACTCCCAGCCTGAGGGTGACCCCAGCCTGCCACAACCAGCTTGGCCCAAGCACGGAGCAGGAGCCATTGGCAAAGCCTCTGTGGGGCCCGAGGGGAAGCTGTGGTCCACCAGTAGGTACTACAAGCCCCAGTGAGATAGGGAACCACAGGCCCTGCTCCTAAGGAGTCCTAAGACCTGAACCAAGGTCTCCGATAAAATGGGAGTAGGTGGAAAAACCAGCCCAAACCAGCTAGAACCCAGATGACCAAGCAGCAAGAGTTCTCTCTTGCTCAGAGGTCCCATGGCTGTCTGGGCCTTGCCGTTCACTGAATCCTTGGTATTTCTGTCTCATCTCACCAAGGCCAGCCCTGGACAAATTCATGAAGGAGATGCAGTTTGTCTCAAGCGCTTGTGACCACAGGGAGGGGCATCTCATGCATGTTGGTAGGGATGTAAATTGGCACAACTTTTCTGGAAAGCAATTCAGAAATGTGTCAAGAGCATCAAGACGGTTTTTGCCTTTCGATTGAGAAATTCCATATCAGTAGTTTCTGTGTCAGAAACCATTTCTAACAGGTTTGTAATGGGAAGTTTATTTTCACTGTGGGGAATCCATCTTTGATGTCATTTCTTCTGGGTTCCATTTGATTTGCTGCTTTAATAATATCATGAAACTTCTTTGGGTTTTCAGTTATATATGGAACATAGAGAAAGGGCGTAGGCAGTCAAGGTGGATTTAAGGTTGTGTAACTCTGTTCATGTTGTCTAAGAGAGGATGCTCCCAAAAGACATGTGGTTCCCAAAAAAGAGACTAGTGTAGTTCAGAGTGCATAAACATTTGTATGGGGAGCTTGTAAGAAGGGGAATTGTATGAGCCCCTTACCTCCCATTTTGATTCAGCAAGTCATGGTGGTTTCCAGGAATGTCTATTTTTAACAAGCGTTTCTGTAGATTTTGATGCTTAGACAGAACATCTGGTAATCACAGCTGAGACTATGATCTACCATATTCCATTTAATTTTTAAAGAATTCTCCTAAATTTTATGTTCATGGAATATTGTATGATCCATGCATTCAAGAAATATCTGAAACACTAAACAAGCATTCTCATTACAAAGTTATAGAGAGAAGTATAATTACAAAAGATACTACATAAACCATATGCCACATTTTTAAGTGCACACACTGCATATACAGAGAAGTCTAGATTGACTTCAATATGCAAAAGTGTTCTGCTCACTAGCAAGCATTGACTTTTCCCCTAGGGTTCCTGTGAAATGGGTGCATATTTCTATTTCTCCTTTCTAGCACTTCTGAGGCTCCGTCCTAAGAATGTGGACTTAGAAACAACTGGGAATTTTGTTTGCTTTTGCCTAACCCAATTATCTTCTCTCCATTCTGCCTGTAGGCCAGTTTGGTAAATCAGAGCTGCAGTTTTTTCTACTGTTAGGAAGATATCTGTTTGGTGGGATTAACAACACAATTTTTCCCAGGAGTTTCCAAAATGTGTTGTATATTGGAATTATCAGGAGTGCTTTTCAAAATCAAATGTCCTGCCTATGCCTCGGACTAATTACATCAGAATCTCTATGTAGGGGGTTTGTTCTCAGGTGTCAGTTTTTTTTAAAGTCCTCAGGTGATTCTAGGTGCAGCATGGGTGAGAACCATTAATTTGGTCTAAACTCCACTTGAAGTAACAAAGCATAGCAGGACCTTCACTGAAAAGCCAAGAGAAAAAGATTTCTTTTTCTTGTGTCCTGCTCTCATTCATGATTTCTTTTTTTTATTTCAAAATATTATGGGGTTACAAATATTTTTGGTTACATGGATCACTTTTGTTATGCTTGCAACAGGGCTATAAGCGTGTCCATCACCCAGGTAGTGTTCACTGTACCCATTAGGTAGGTTTTTGCCCATCCCCTCCCCTCTCCTCCTCCCTGCTTGATTTCCACTAAGTTTTACTTCCTTCTGTGCACATGTGTGCTCATCGGCTAATTCTAATTTAATAGCAAGTACGTGTGGTGTTTGTTTTTCCATTCTTCAGATACTTCACTTAGGATAATGGTCTCCAGTTCCATCCAGATTGTTGCAAGAGGACTTAATTCATTCTTCTTCATGGCTGAGTAGTATTCCATAGTATACATATACCACATTTTGTTAATCCACTCATGAATTGATGGGCATTGGGGTTGATTCCAATGTCATATTTCACAGATCTAGAAAAAATAATTCTACACTTCATTTGGAATCAGAAAAGAGCCTGAATTGCCAAAGCAAGCTTCAACAAAATGAACAAATCTGGAGGCTTCACATTACCAGACTTCGAACTATACTACAAGTCTATAGTAGCCAAAACAGCATGGTATTGGCACAAAATAGAGGCATAGACCAATAGAACAGAACAGAGAACCCAGATATGAAACCATCCACATACAGCCAACTGATCTTTGACAAAGTAGACAACAATATACACTGGGGGAAAGAATCCCTATTCAATAAATGGTACTGGGAAAATTGGATAGCCACATGCAGAAGATTGAAACAGGATCCATATCTCTCACCGCTCACAAAAATTAATTCAAGAGGGATAAAAGAATTAAATTAAAGGCATGAAACCATAAGAATGCTAGAAGAAAATGTTGGAAAAACTCTTCTAGATATCGGCATAGGCAAATAATTTATGAAGAAGACCCCAATGGGAATCATAGCAATAACAAAAAATAAATAATAGTAAAAAATAAAATAAAATAAATATTAGTAAATAGGACTTGGAACATGGAATATGACCACATATTTACTCAGGATTCTTTTTAACAATGGAGGTTCCTGATCAATATGTGTGTGTGTGTGTGTGTGTGTGTGTGTGTGTGTGTGTGTGTGTGAAGATATGGGGGGTGGGGAGAGATAGGAGAAGGGATTTATTAGGGAAATTGGCTCACTCAGTTATGGAAGACAAGAAGTCCAACAATAGGCCACCTGCAAGCTGGAGAACCAGGAAAGCCAGTATCATGGCTCAGTCCAAGTCTGAAGGCCTTAGAACCAGGGAAGCCAATGGTGTAACTCCCAGTCTGAGACCAAAGGCCTGAGAGCCCAGGTGGCTGCTGGTGTGAATCTCAGAGTCCATAGGTCAGAAAACCTGGAGTTCTGACATCTGAGGGCAGGAGAAGAAGGGTAACCCGGCTCCAGAAGAGAAAGTAAGAATTTGCCCTTTATCCACCTTTTTGTTTCATCCGGGGGCCCAGGTGATTGTACACTGCCTGCCAATGTTGACAGCAGATCTTCCCCACTCCGTCTGCCAACTCAGATGGAAATCTCCCTCAGAAACACCCACATAGACACACATGGGGACAGCCCAATCATTCTAATCAATGCCAAAGCATCTGGGTTTCCCTTTCAGCAGAAGGATAGATGCAGTGCCCACTGAAGCACTTAGATTAATGCTTTACCTGCTACCTGGGTATCTCTTAACCCAGTTAAGTTGACACCCCAAATCAACCATCACATTCAGTGATTCTTATACTCTAAAGTTTGAGTATTTCTGTCCTAACATCACCAGTCCAGTTATGAGTACAGTCATGTTGAGGATACAAAATATTAAGTGTAAAGACCTAAGAACAAACTTAACAGGAATATGATATATTTCAACCCCACAAAGATGGACATTCTGAGGACAGGGATGACCAAAGGGCTGATTATTAAGTTGCCAACTACATTGACTCTGGTTTAGAGGTATAAGTAAAAATCCCTAAACTATGCAAGGCTATTGTTAATAGACAGAAATATAAGGAAGAAATTTCCTAATGCAGATTTTCTATGGATGAAGCACTGGCTACTTCCAGGACTTACATTCTATAAGTTTTCTATTACTGCAACAATGCTGTTCTGTGTAACACTCAACAAGAAAACCTCAATGGCGCACAACAATAAATACTGAGTTTTGCCCATGAATCGGTGGGTTGATTGGATGATTCTGTTGATCTAAAGTGGGCTTGACAAGGCACTTTCATGAGTCTTCAGTCAGTTCTAGGTAGGCTAGCTGACTTTAGTGGTCTTGGATGGGCTTTCTCGCATCTGAGGCCTCAGCCAGAACACCTGGGACAACTTAGTTTGCTTCAGGTAGCTCATTCTCCAGCAGGCTAGCCCAGGTATGGCAGGGTTCTGAGCGAGAGCGAAAGAGAGAGAGAGTAAGCATGCAAGGTCTCTGAAAGCCTAGATCTGCAGCTTGTACAATGCCAATTCTGCTGCATTCTATTGGCTAACCCAAGTCACAGATGAGCCCAGATTCAAGGAAGTGAGGAAATAGACTCTACCTCTTGATGCAAAAGTTGTAAAGTCACATTCCAAAGAATGGGGATGCAGGGAGGACAGGAATTGAGGTCATTTGTGCAAACAATCAACTACATACAGTACCTAAACTTTACCTGTTTATGTACCACTTAGTTAGAAGGCATCAAGTTCTGAAGGCTATCATACTGCTCCTGGGCATCAGAAGAGTGTGTGTGCACATACATGAGAAGGTAAGGCCTTGCATGTCAACAGTTTGGTTTGAGTATCTTACACTTTACCGATGATACCCTGGTGTAATCATCAAGTGGGTTGTGCAGAAGTATTCAGTAGTTTATTTAAGATATTGGGAAAATTCTCAAATGCTCAAAGAAGACATTATTTTTACCTTGAAGATCTTGTTTCCATGCTACTCTGGTTGTCAAGGAGATGCTGTTGTTTCAAAGTGGGACACATCATTGTGCTAAAGACCCATTGAAAATGGCTCCACATGAATCTGCCTCAATCTGGCTTTCATCTCTTTTTCCAAATGAATAAATACAAATATTTTAGTTTATAACCATTGCACTCTGCACAGTTTGACCAAACTACACTTTCCAAATTCATCTTCTAATGTGAAGTTCCACACATATGCCCTGAATACCACACTCTGGATTTTTGTTCCGACTCTTCTATCTACAATGTGATTTCTTTAGTCTCTGCAAATCTGAATCTTAACAATCCTCTAAGTGTCTGTTTAAATATTACCTGTTTGAAAAGCCTTCGCTGATGACACCAAACAAAAATGCACTCGTTTCCTCTTTATGTGGCATAGACAGAAAAAAAGGCAACTAAGCTCAGACAAATCTGAGAACAGTTCTACCATTCGCTTATTGTTTGATGTTAGACAGGTGCTTAATTTTGCTAAACTATTTTTCTTAACTCTCTAAAATGGAGGTAATACTCACCCGCAGATATTATAATAAAATACTGCATTTAAAGTTCCTAACATTAATAAGGTCCTTGATAAATGGTGGCTCTTTTTATGACCCCTGTACAAGCTATTATCTTTTCATTTTCTGTATTGTATGATGTCAAACCAAGGCCTGTCTTACTGTCTTTCTACCTACACTTTCCCCTTCTTAAAGACAAGGTCTTCTTTCTAATTACTATTTTCTGCATTTTACAGATGAGGAAACTGAGGAACCACAAGATTAAATAACTTGTTCAAGTCCAGATAGTTAGCAACAGGGGAGATTTGAAGTTATTCTAGGATCTACTTTCTTAACCCCTACCCTGTATGTAGTGCCCTGTCTTAGCCTGGGTTCCCCTGGAGGCAAAGCCTGAGACAAGGTTTATCTGAGACTGAGGAGGCAGGAGTGAAGGACAAGGGGAGTGAAACAGGAAAGGAGGGACCACTGAGAGAGCTGGATTGGTACCACCCATCCCACCAGGCCCTCTCAATTTCAAAACTGTGGCTTGGGGGATGAAATAAGCAGGCACTGGTCATGGTTAACCAGCATTAACCCCTTGCCCTTCTGGTTGTGTATGCGTAGTGGAAAGGCAGTTTCTTCTGGCATCCTACCCCAAGCACTCAGGCAAGGCCCTGGCAGGAAGCCAGAAGTAAGCAGTCCAGGGCCACAAGAGCTGTACCTGTAAAAATCTAGCTGAAACCTGTGTGGAGTTGGTTGCCACAGCTCCAGTGCAAGAGTTAGAGATGATTGTGAAGTGGCTTCCAAGAGCCCTGCTGCTACGTGCCTCTTAGCAAATAAAAGAGTCAATGGGTGTCAAAAAATACTGTAAACAGGTGAGTTTTCCTGAAATTTACCTTGATGTGAAGATGAAGGATTTTTTTAATGTTTATTTTAGGAGCAGGCCTGTGCAAGAGGGAGTATTAAGAATTCTTTCCTGAAATTCCTTTTAAAGAGTTTTATGGAAAGTTTTAGGCACACCTGTGCTTTGAAACATGTCAAGTATGTGAGATTACGGGAGAAGACACGTTTTTTGAGATTGATTTTCCTCTCAATCCACACAAAGGGAAGCCCGTATGAGAAAGTTACATGCATTAGAAACCATGACTTGAGTTTGTAACTTTCACTATAGCGTATTTCACCATATAGTGAAAGTTGCCATTCTCAGTGAAATGGTCCTAAAAATATATAGTGAAAGTTACTATTTTCAGTAGAATGGTCTTAAAAATAAAAACACAACACAGTTTTAAGCTTTCCTGAGTCATCTTTAGGATCAGGCCTATTGTTCTCTTGGGAAAAGTTTTTAGCCTTTAAATTCACAGGTACTGATTTTATCTATTGTTTTTGTGAACCTTCCCCTCAGAGACTGTGTTTTAAATCAAAGGGCCCATTTAGTAGTGGAGGGCGAAAAAAAATCTATTTTTTAAAATTAAAAAGGTTACAAGTTAGCCAGAGAGGAAGGTTATCTAATGTTTTTTGCAGTATGGATTATAATTTTACTTTTCAGTAAAACATCATGTAGGTAGCACGGTCATTTATGTATTAAGAAGCGTGGGCTGAATTAAGGTAGTGAAGTTCAGTAGAAATGATATCAGAAAGACCGGAGTTCCAATCTCCACCATGCCAATTCTAGGTGTCAGCTCTCAGGCAAGCAAAGCCCTCTAAGATCAATTTCCTCATCTAGAAAATGAAGATATCTTCATTACAAAGTTATCGTGAGGATTAAATGAGATCATATATGTGAAAGGACAACACACACACATAAACATGGAGTTTTACTTTGAAAGAAAAAGGCCCAAAGTTGTTAATGAATTCATAGGGAACTAGTGTCAAAAAGCTGGCTTTTGAATTGGGGGAGAGCTTGTGGAAGGGCTGGGCTGTTGGCTGAGTTTGTGCCTTGTCCTTTATCTCCCCCAGGGGTTGCGTATTATTGAAAAAGACAGAGTAATCAGCCAGGAGCTGGTTTCTGCTGACCTCCCATTATAGCTAGACACATGGCACAAAAGAAGAGCACTTGCCTTTGTAATGAATGAGTTAACAGAAATGAAAAGTAAGGACTTTCCTTGGAAACCCTTGCACAAAAGACTGTGTACATCCCTTATAGCTTTCCAAAAGCCTATTTTACATTTCTACTTGGAAGTCTTACTGTCACTTCACATTACATATGTATAATCTTCTCCTCCCCATCAATTCTCCTTCCTACTTTATTTCAACTGGCAACAACACTATTCTCCAAACTCATTACTGTGCTGTATATTCAAATACATTAGTACACTTCACCTAATTCTTAAACAACTATCTCAGGTAGGTATTACTCCTCCCCCGCACCATCATGGTACAGAAATTAAAGATCATAGAGATTAAATTACTTCCAAGGTCACAAAGCTAGTAGAATATGAAAAAAAACAGGTTTTTAAATCTAGGCCCTGACCCCATATTCAATGTCCCTTGCCCCATTCTAATTACTATTTTGGTTAATGAGAGATAATAATAAAGTTAATTTGCTTCTTGCTGAGATCACAATTGATATTTTAAAAGGTAATAACTATACATTTTGCACAACTTACACTATTGCAATATTCCACTAATGCAATATCCAGTGATTATAAGAAATAATCACAAGAAAACTGTGGGTCAGGAAAAAATTAGTGAAAATAATGACTCCTACAATTCGGATGTCTTTACGAATGCACGTCTCAATAGAAGCAGAAACAAGCCTAGACAAGAATGCTACTCCAATATAAATAAAGCAAGCAAATGATCAGTGTTCAGTTTTGCCAATTTTATTGAACCAATAAAATTCCTACTAATAACAATGAAATAAATTTCTGCAAGTATAAATGTGATACAGTTTAACAAAACCCATTGTTCTGTACCTATAAATAGATTTTCAAAATGTCATAAAAAGTGCAGTTATGAATTGTTGTTAACATGTTAATACACAGTTCCTTTATTTCAAATGTGTTTGTCTTGACTCACTAACAGTTCCTTCTGCATCTGTTCAAATAATATTACCCATCCCTCCAAAAAAAAAAAAAAAGCATTAAAGCACTAGAATATTACACATAAACTGATCCATTCAGGTCAGCTTTAGTCAGAACTGTAAAATCAGCAACGAAAGAAAAATAAAACCTAGTAATACATACGAAAAGCTTTCATGGGTTCTATAATCTCCTTAACTGCTGACTCATGTGGAGGGCATTAAGAATTGAAAAGGCTTATATGTTTAACTATCTTAGACTATATCTACAGCAGGGTCTGGTCTGCCAGAACAGGTTTAAAGTGGCTGTTTATTAAGTTTGCTATTTTCAGAATCGAAAGTATAAATATGAGACCGCCATTTGACACTGAAACTTGTGTGAATCCTAAATTGCATCAATGATCTATTTGATAAAAGCTTATTCTAATTTAAAACCTTATCGAGTAAGAGACTGATATATATGTATATATATAGCAGTCTTAAAGATCACGTCATCCGCCTTACATTAGTCCAAAGTCACGTGCTTCGTAAAAAAAAGAAATTACAGTAACAAAGCACAGGACTACAAAGGCAAAACATCACAGCTTCTGATTACATTGAATAAAAAGTACCAAAGAACGCAAAAGATAATTCTGTATTAATACTGATGAATTAAAGAACTATAATAGACGTTTCACAGCATGCTACATATATCGCTCACAACTTAAGGATAAAATGATGTCTAAAAATTGAAAGTCAAGAAGTTGGCAATCTGATTTCATGTGCAATTCAGCTACAAAGTTTTAATATATACATTCATGATGTAGCTGCCCTGCAAAATCAGGATTTAAAAAAAAAAGAGTTTTCAAGTTCAAATCCTATTTCATAAGTTAAAAGATACATCCAGTTCTTCCATGACCAGGAAAGTTATTTTCAGGTTTGAAGGAGCTAATCCAAGTAGCAAGGCCATATTCCAAGTTGACCTGACAGGGTTCTTTATTACCTTGCTAAGACTGTGTATGTGAATGTGCCCATTCTATTAGCATTGAGAAGATTCCAAACTGGCTTGTGGTTTGCTTTCTGTCTATATTTTGGGTTGAAAAGCATAAATGTGAAGAGAAAGAGGATGAGGAAAATTGTGTCTTCTCTCCAGAGAAGACATATAAATGCAAAGGAAATATTTGTACTAGATTATAGTTTGGATCACTTTCCTTGGTGAACAAAGGTACCATTTAACTCTTTAGTTTTATTTTAGAGAACCAGCAAAATTCAGAAAGGTGATAATAGTCTTTCCACATTACAAAGAAAACTTCTTGGCCACCCAACTGATATATTTCCTTTATCCTACCTTTTGATCCTTCCTTATCAGACTTGGGAGAGCCAGTTAAAAATTTGTAAAGACTAATGAATTTAAGAAAGAGCTGTATGATTAGTTTTATTCTGTAAGTATCATAATGTATGCCCCTAACTAATCAGGATTCGTGAAAAATATTTTAACACTAAAGACCAGAGAGTCTCTCTCCCTCTTTGATATTCTTTTTGTAGAAATTATACATTCTGTTTTTAAGAGGTTAACTTGAGAGGTGCAAGAAAATAGACTGTTTTAGCAAAATTTACATAACAAAAATTATATTTATCATATTTAGACTTACTAATGTTTGATGTTGTCCTATGAAATGTAAGATGGGGTATTTGTTCTAAAGGCTATCTTATGGTATGCACTACGTTGTTTCAAAGATTTCTACAAGCATTCAGAAGAATCAGATATTCATTCTCATTTTCCCCCTATATTATTTCTTTTCTAATTCTGTACTCCATGGTGGTGCAGTCATAATTAGATTAAAGTTAGAATGAACACTTCATGACATATGATTTAATAAAAACCATCGCTTTAGTCTCCACTGTTAAGTCTCACTCCTTAACTAGGCCATCGATTCATTCCTGGGCCCTTAAAGGAATTTATTGGATACTGCTGTCAGGTTGGGTTGTTCATCAATGAGTTGGAAAACATCCAAATACCACCAGAGATCATAACACTCTATACTTTCAAACAGGATGGTTGATCTTTAGGTCAGACAACCATCTGCAGTGCCCCATGTTGGAAACTGACATAGTTTTACATCTATGAACAACATTGAGTACACACTGGCTGGAAAGGAAGAACTATTTTGTCTTCCTCGTTTGTGCATTTCCTCTTCCTTAATGATACCATCTGGGTATACCTGAAGTGCAGCTAGGGGAATAGAGATTACAAAGTCAATGCATTCTCTTTTCATCTCATAGAACATTTTTTTCTCCCATGAGAACAGGACAGGAATGGGGTTAGAGCCTTAGTCTAACCCAGGAAAGCCTGGTCAAACCTTTAAGTACTCAATTTTGTGGTATTTTATCTATATTATAAATTAAATGGGCTTCTGTGATCCAGTTGGACCATCTAAGCACCCTTTATCACATGTCCTTCTATTAGAAATGCATTTCAAGGACTAAATGACACCACCAATAAAACAAACGTCTGAAACATCACCCCATTTGTATGCTAGAAATTTCCTGTTCCCACTCAAGGGTTACAGGTCATCTGGATTGCTGGAGAATTTTAACTTTACATTCAAATAGCTTGGATTAACACCAGTATTCATTACCTAATATAGATCCAAGTTAGGATGGCAATTCAATCACTTTAAAATCCTGCTAAATGCTAAATTCTGCATGGTAGAAATAGTTCAATTTTTGTATCATGTATAAATATAAAGATTCCTACTTTGATAGAAGGCAAAAATCTTTTATGATTTATTTAAAATATGGAAGTAGCATTACTGAACAACAGAGAGTGAATCCATGAAAAGGTTGGATACTCTGAATTTATAGGCTCTTTGGGGATGAGGTAGAGGAGAGCAAGATATTTTGGCAGCTGGGAAAAGGGTAGAATAGTATGGGGTGGACAAGATTTACACTTGATGCTGTGTAACATCTGGTAGGGTGTCTAGGGCAAAGGTTAGGCAAAATATAGCTGGATGACTGAGGGATTTAGAAGAAGTTGGGACAAAGCCAAATTCTTAATGAGTGGATAAAAAGTAACTCAGAAAAATAAATGCTGGTGACTATCGGCAGGTGGCTGGTGATGTTTGGTTTGGATTGTGAAAGGCGTTCAGACCAAGATGGGCTGAGGGAGAGGGGAGAGTGAGCATGTAGAGGTTGAGGCACTTGGAGGAAGAGAAAGCAGGCAGGAAAGGGTGGACTGAATGCAGGTAAGAGCTCCCACGTGGGAAATGTTTCCTTTATGTTAGGTGTACGATGCTGAGCACAGCCGCATTCTCAGCTTTATGTTCCATGTATTGTTTCAAAACTTCTCCTTCCTCACAGGGCTCTGCTTTGACATATACCTATGCCTCTAATATCCATTTCACCCCAGCTATTTTTGTTCTACGTCTCACCTGAGCAGACACTGCTAACTAAGTCAAATTAGCACTGAAATCAGCTCCACGTAAAATGGGCATTTAAGTTCTGTTGACTGAGATAAATACATTCATGTTACAGTACTGCTTTGAGGAAAGACTCGTTAATTTGATTCTCAGTCTCCAGAGGGATATAATAGGGAAACATAGTTTATGATGATGGCCACCTAGAATAGGTTCTGATTATACAAGTTAGGTAACTTAAAACTCAATCTGAATAGAGGAGCCACATGTCTTTCAGTTTGCTATTGAATTGTACTACTAAGCAAATTTCATATACTATTTATATAGCATTACTGATGCATACATTTTACTCCATGCAAGACCATCTCTTTGCATAAAAGAAGAAAAGTCCTATCAGATAAAGGAAGAGTTTAAGGTCTTGCTTTCTGGAGAAATGATGTAGAATTGCCTTTAAAACACAACATAAAACAAAACAAAAAACCTCATTTTGCTATCAGTGCAAATCATTTTTATAACATGCACTGAAATTTATTTTTTTCCCTGATGAATTGTCCTTAGAGTTTAAAAGAATCTTACCATCATATATGCATGCACTCTCCACTAAAAGTGGTAAACTATTTTAAGTATAGATCTTTAATTATTTGTTCATAATTTTATTTTGCTGCAGCATAGAAATCTAAGATCTAAGCTGCTCTGTGATAATATCAGTTAGATTTTAGAAGCATTTAAAATCTTTAGGAAACATTATAACAATTAAAATAGGAGCTCTGGTTCAAATTTTATATGATTTTGATATAAAACTTACATTGAATTTTCTGTTCTCAAAACAGCCCTGTGTTTCTCTGCCATTATTTGGGCTTAAAACCATAATAAAGGCCAAAGCCATGCCCCAGATTCCACATTAGCCATCTTTTATTTAAAAATACCCCAAATGGGACAAATTCCTACTGAGAACTGGACAATGTACTTAGTTCAAAAGGCAGACCCAGCTCAAAAGCCTCTTTTCCCTAATAATCATGAGTCCACCTGAGGGAGCCTTGTCTGAAGGATCCAATGAGGCACCTGTCTGGCCACGCCCACAGTCAAGTGAGTTAAAGAACAGATTACTTTCAGGTGGGAGAATATTTCAGTATTTCTTAAGGTGACCTGAGAAATGAAGAATTACTGTTGAAGCTGGAAAGCTTGAAATTCCAAAGTAAATAGACATTATTCAAGCATATACATCAGTGGATTATTAGACGGATTTTAACATAATAAGGAATTAAAGAATTCACATTCACATGTGCTTTTTTCACGTACACTTGCACATTTAAGTTTGGCACAATGTGAGACCAAGGTGTAGATTAGCATATTGTATAATCACATCATTATACCAATTGAACCAGATATCTCTTTTTAAAAATATCACATTTTAATATAAAAAGCTATACTATAAATTACTATGTAGTAAATTCAATACTCTGAAAAAATACCACCCTGGAAAACCGCATCAGAATTTCAAGTTTGCATTGGATAAAGAGTGTTAACAGCAAAAATGGTATTCACAACCTGGAATGCTGTGCATGCTGCATGTTAGTAGGTGCTTTCGCACCTTCAGAAGTCAATTTTTCTAGGCTGGTTCGCTGAGGTTCATAAACATATTGTTTTGTTTTTGTTTATAGTTCCAAGTCAACTTATTTTCCTGATTATTGATGAGATAGATCAATGCTGAGCTAAAAAGAAACTTTGCTAGGAAAGAGATCTATTAAAGGCACTAATATTTCCATAACCTAAATTCCAACTACTTACATTTCTGGGGAAAAAAAAAATAAAAAAACTAAAACACCTAAGTGGCCATTTTAATTACTTAAACCTTGTTTCCCCTTTTGGTCTAAAGCTCATATGGTGTTCTGTGAGAATTTCTCCTCCTTTTCAATACATAAAAATCATTTTTCATCCTGTAATACAGTTCACCTGCACAAAAATATACAGCTATTAATTGAAAGGATTCTAGTAAAAAAACAAATGCAAGAATAAAAGATATCCTCAACTTGAAAGTTCTAAAGTTAGGGAAGTCAAATGGACATTTACATTGCCATCTGTGTTTTGCCATTCTCCTAAATACTTTCTTTGTAGTTAACAGATATCTATATAATGTGATATTGAATAAAAATCAACATATGGCACATGCAATAAACAAAACAGAAGAGATCTGGCACAAGTTCTTTGAATAATCTCTTTAAATAAACCACCCTGTCTTCAAAAATATTAGTAATTTTTTCCTCACATGGAAGATTTCAAACAAGATCCTGGAATCCAAAAATGCAGAACTACCTTATGTTAATAGGTTTATAATCATCTCTGTTTTCTTATCTGGAACAAAATCTAAAGGAAAGCAACCTAATGTATTGTACCAGAAAGGGATGATAAATGGAAGAGAAAAATGATTTAACAAAACACTAGTTCACGATTCTTTTACGAGAGAAAAAAGTTAAGTCCTATATAACAAGTAAGTCTAAAATAAAGTCTTTATGGGAACTATAATGGAAAATTTTACTATATTATTTACTATGAAAAAAATTGGATTTTTAAAAAAAAATTAGCATGTATGTGTAAAATTCAAGTCACCCTTAATTAACCAAAAAGTGTTTAAAAAGCAGTGCAGTTGTGTCCTACCGGATAGTTGTAAGCATCTCTTTAGGCACTTCACTGGTTCATTAACACAATACAAATTAAAGCTATAAACACATAATGTTGTGCTCTCTGAAGATAGTCTAACCAAGCAACAGAAACCAATGCAAAAATGTGACCTTTTGGCCGATTATTCCTCCCCTAAGACTTGATATCTTTTTTAAACCAGTTGTCCAAAGAGATTTTTCTGGGGAAGGGAATGCTTTGGCATTATGAAAGGAACATTGTTCAACCCCAGTAAGATAAAACTGAAAAAAGCCTTGTGCAATAAAGAAATTTGAACAAAATTTCTTTATGACTCTGTTTAAAAGGACACTTCTGCAGTGACATGACGGGGGAAAGTTTAATTGAATATTTAACATATTGCACTCTTCTGTTGTTGTTCAATCACATTAATGCATAGAAATGCAATTTTTAACTTTGAATAATAAACTGTTTAACTTATTATAAGAAGAAAAATCATGGAAAATAATTTCTAAAAGCCTAACAGGAAGAAATATAGACATATTAAGCTTCCTTTGCTTACTGAAATATAGGAATAGCTATGAAAAAGGAAAAATGTGCAAAGAAAATTTTTGGTCAGTCTTGTGTGGGTACAGGTTTATATGTGCCAACTAAATGAACTAAGCAGCACTGTGAGCACTGATTATTTAAGATGACTGAAGATTACTGTCCATGATAGAAAGGATTGTGCATAATTCCACTTTTAATATATACATCTGATATGGAAAACCAAAACTTTTCTGTTTTCGAAGAGAAAGAAAATAGCTGAATTTGGCATTTCAGTAGCATGCTATAGAATTCATTATGATTAATTTCACATTAAACTATGGACAATGGCTGTATCACATTTCACGTTATCGGCAATAGCAGTAAAAAAACAAAACAAATAAAAAAAATGAACAAACAAACTAAAAAAAAAAAAAAAAAAAAAAAAAAAAAAAAAAAAAAAAAAAAAAAAAAAAAAAAAAAAAAAAAAAACAGTGCCTGACAAATAATCTCCTGGGGACACAAAAGTGTCCAGTGAGCAGCTTGGTTCAACAGCGCATGCTTTTCCTCCACCAGATTTAGGACACAACATTAAAATTTTAGAATGGCCAGAAAAGGGCATTCTTTGCTGAATTTCAATATCTAAAAAACAACTGCTTGAGCAGATTGTAAGCGCTTTTCCTTACTTAAAAAAAAGAGAGAAAGAAAAAGATACACATACATACAAAATCCAAAAGCGCTGAAGTTAAGCATTAACAAACCAGGTTCATGATTTATGATCAGTATCCAAAACTCCAACTATAAACAATGCAAAGTAGTGCTCCTCAGTATTATTTTTGCAATTGTTAGTAATGTTAAGCATCAAGAAAAATAAAACACATCATTGCACATTACAGCCGCAAAAACAAAACAAAACAAAACAAAAACGGCTAAACTTTGACACTAGAGAATTGAAAATTTTTGATGCTATATCACAAACAGCTTCTGATGTATATCTTATGCGAAAGGTCTTTACACAAAAATGACATTTTCCCTGGGTGATGCTTCAGGTCAAATGCCGAGTTATGGCACGAAGAGCATAAAGAAGTTCAGCTTGCATCCGTGCTTCCATTAAAAGTAGATTTACATGAACCTAGAAATGAAAACATTATCAGTTTAGCAACCACTATAAACAACTAAAAAAATCTTTTGTTTTTTTCACATGTCAGACATTCACAAAGGTTTTTTTGTGTGTATATAGACAATATACACACATACATGCCTGGGCATATTTAGGCACATTCATGATGTAACACTCAAATCTGTGTTTGTAAGAAATGGCCCTGCAACCAGTAAAAATGACCTATAAAATCTAAAAGAATTCCCGTAATTTTGTTAGAAAATGAGTTTCATAAAGCCAATCAACCTTTTGTATTATAAAATAAAATTAATTTTTATAAATTACAATTTTCCTAAAAATTATACTTCCTTCTAGTTGTAAAATTTTACATGACTAAAAATCAGCCCTACATTTCTTACACCTTATGCTTATCCTGTGGAATGGTTTTAAAAAATTTGCTAGTGTTTACTTGAAAGATATTAATGTGAAAATCTGATGCTTAAAGCAGTTTCTAATCAGTGTTTGATACTCGTTAGATATGCATAGCTTCCCTAGAGTCTTTTAGATAAAACTTTGAAGAGCACTTCTTTTGGGGATACACATCAGCTGATAGGCTAAAATAAATAACCACAAGTTTTCAAAATTTACTGTAAAAATATGTTGTAATATTATATTTAAATTATTTTGACATATTTCTAAGGTTGGATAGATTGTTAGATATATTCTCCTGATGAGTAAAAAGAATTTCTAGATACGATCTAGCAAAGGAAGAAAATCTCTCAAAACATATACATAGGGCATAAAGATCCATCAAGGAGAGATGCTGGAGGTAAAAATGGGTATTTTATCTGATGTGTAGTTGGTTCTGAGACTTCAAAAAATTTGTTAGGTACTGAGGCCATAACATTCTCTGCTAAGGTCATACAGTTAATAAGTGAATGTTAGGACCCTAAAAAGATTTTCTTACTTTTAAGCTTGGAAACTGTGGTATAAAGGAGATTTTTGGAGTTAATAGTTAAAAGATGTAGGACTTAAGGCCAGCTCTTAAACGATGACGTTAGGAAAGATCCTTAACATTTATTAGGTTTTAATTTAATGTTTCCTCTTGGTCTCAAGTTATCCTTTTGCCTTGGCCTCCCAAAGCACTGGGATTACAGGCATCATTACTTCTCATCATGAACATTGGCCTATGGTATAATGCTTAATCATGAAATAACTTACCTTTTCTGAGTGTTTGAACTGCCGCCAGTAACTATCATACATGCGCTTTGTAGTTCTCTCAGGATAGCAGGTCACTGTCTTAATGTAAACCTTCAGGCTTCGTTCAAGTAATTGATTAACTTCTCCATAATCATAATCATCATACCTATGAGTGATATGACAATAGCTTTATAATGACAAAGCAAAATTTTTAATTTCTAAAGATGTATCAAGAGACATTTATTGTCTGGTAATTAAATACCAAAAGCTCATTAGTTAATTTACCTAATAAATATTTATTTATTTATTTATTTTCATGACGCCATGTCTCCAGAGATATCTAACAAATATTTATTGAGTGTCTATTATGTGCCATGCACCCTTCTAGTGCATCCCCCAAATAGAGAAAAAACCCTGGTTTCATAGAGCTTAAATTCTATTGAAGAAAAAAGGAAAAAATTAAAAGGATGAACATATAGTATATTACATGGTAATAATTGCTACAGAGAGAAAATGGAACTGTGGTCTTGGAGGAGAGGAGTTGTGATTTTAAATAGGGTAGGCAGGAAGGCTTCTCTGAGAGGTTGACATTTGACCGAGTAAATACCAGAAGGTGGTAAAGAAGCAAGTGTAAAGGCCCTGAGGCAGGAGACAAATGTTTCAGGGAAGAGGGAGTAATCATTGTGTCCAATGCTACTGAATAGTCAGACAGGATGATAGCTGAGAACTGGCCACTGGAAGTAACTATTAATATATGGAGGTCATTGGCAACCTCAATAAGAGCAGTTTATTGGTTGGTAGGGGTAAAAGCCTGATACTTTAAGTGGGTTCAAGAGAGAATGGGAGATGAGAAAATTGTGATGGCAAATATACAAAATTTTTTCAAAGAGATTTGCTATGCATGGATGCAAAGAAATGAGGCCATAGCCAGAGGGAAAAGAAGGATGAAGCCAGGATTTCCTTTAAAGATTGGAGAAATAACACCATGTTTCTACACTAATGGGAAAGACCCAATAGAGTAAAGCTGATTACACAGGAGAGAGAAGAAAGAATTGCTAGAACAGAGATCTTTAGAAGATGAGAGATGGGATTTTGTGCATAAGTGCATAGCAGCATAGACAGAAATAACAGCAGAGACAGAACAGACAGCAGTCAACGGGCACAGATGCAGACAAGTGGGTAATTGTGATATCAGAAACTTGTGGAATTTCTCTTTTATAATATATTTTCAGTTAATTTTTAACCCGAATGTAATGCTTAGTTTAAAAAAAGTATCTTGATGATTCTGCCGGGCGCGGTGGCTCACGCCTGTAATCCTAGCACTCTGGGAGGCCGAGGCAGGCGGATCGTCCTGAGCTCAGGAGTTCGAGACCAGCCTGAGCAAGAGCGAGACCCCGTCTCTACCAAAAATAGAAAGAAATTAATTGGACAGCTAAAAATATATATAGAAAAAATCAGCCGGGCATGGTGGCGCATGCCTGTAGTCCCAGCTCCTTGGGAGGCTGAGACAGTAGGATTGCTCGAGCCCGGGAGTTTGAGGTTGCTGTGAGCTAGGCTGACGCCACGGCACTCGTCCCAGGCAAGAG
>RJWJ010004511.1:0-51213 GCA_004363605.1 Indri indri
TTTAAAATTTAATTTTTTATTTTTATTCTTTAGAGATGAGATCTCCCTCTGTCACTCAGGCTGGAGTACAGTGGTGTGATAATAGCTCCCTGTAATCTCCAACACCCGGGCTCAAGCAATCCTCCCACCTCAGCCTCCTGAGTAACTGGGGCTACAGGTGTGCGTCACTGCACCTGTGGCTAATTGTTTTATTTTTTATTTTTAGAAGAGACGGGGTCTCGCTATGTTTCCCAGGCTGGTCTTGAACTCCTGGGCTCAAGTGGTCTTCCTGGTTCAGCCTCCCAATGTGCTGGGATTATAGGCATCAGCCACCATACCTGGCCAGCATGTAACGTTTTACTTTAACTAAGCACTTTAAAGCAATTCAAAATAAATCCCTTGCTTGTAAAGGGGAGTGAAAAAATTTTTTTTTTATTTCAAAAGACATCGGGAAGATAGCAAGGACACTACATTAGGACTACAGAAACTCAAGTTCCACTTTTGGTCTTGCCACTGACTAGCTATGTGTATTAGACAAGGCTCACAATCCCTCATCTCAGAATAAGAGAATTTGAATAGAAGAGCTTTAACACCCTTTCAGTCTTAATATTTGATGTTGCCATGACTCTAGGTAACTCAGTTATCTTATACCTAAAACAGGAAGAGAGTCTTACAAATCTAGACATCCAGAGAACTAAAGTGCATCAGATGTAACAGGATATGTATTATAGTTGGATTAGTTGTGTTGAGGTGTCATATGTTGGCTAGAAGTTTATTAGAAGTACATATGGGTATACTTGTCTTTGTATCCCTATAGCATAGGTCCGTGTGGTGAGCCCCACCTTTCTTGTTTGAAATTAATTTTCACACCAAGACACACAATTTCCCCCTAATTTTACCTACTTTCATTTTCGCCCTCCCTCCGCCTCTGACCAAGTTATATATTTACTGTCCTTAAGAATTACTTAGGCGTATCCATCTGACAGATTAGGAATTTTACATCATTTAGAGAAGGAAACTAAACCTCTCCAGACCTGGAAGTTTGTCTTTGCTCTAGGCATAATTTCACTTGCACTTCCAGTGGTCCAAAAGTGGAGCAGGCAGCAGGGCAGGACATGGGGCACCTCTCTTCTGTTGACATTCTTAAAAGGTTACCACCCTCAGCCATTTGAAAAAAATCAAATTAAAAACCCACGACTCTCCTCTGCTTCCTACGTAGTTCTTTTCCCCATGACATGTCCAGGGAGGACCTCTGCGGAGCAGTTGCAGAGCAGAAAGACCAGGGAGCCTTGCAGAGGCACAGCTGCAGTTTCCGCTCCCTCTGGGTGGGGCCCTGGACCCTGTGTGCATGATGTGACGACGTTCTGCATCACCATTCTGGTACCACGTAGCCAGGAACCTTCCAGAGTAGCTAGCGTCGCGCAGGTCTGCTCTGCCAGGAAAACTTCTCTAGGTCTTGAAAGGATGAGTACAAGCAACTGCTAAAATTGCAACTCAAAGTTGGTTCTCCCAACACTCACAGCACGTGATCTTCTTTATGTTTGCTCGGGCTTACGAAAGCCTTTCTTGTCAGCCCACGTGGGACAGACGTGATTTAAGGCTTGGCTTGGTACAGCAGCAGGAGAAGGAAGTCAAAACCTCATGAAATTCCCAAGAAGCTTTTGACTTGTAGTCTTTTTCTCCAGGAGCTATTCCACCCTGATGCCTTTAAGGATTGGGAAGTTTCCCAGAGGCTGCACAGTGAGACTTTGAGAAATAAAGGACACCATTTATAAAACATTTCTCCCTCATATGGGCTTGTTCTGCTTCTAGTAAGACTGACATCACAGAGGAAGACCGATGCAATTTAAAATAGAAATGACCTAAGCACAAGAAATCAGGACAGAAATTCTGGCTTGTTGAAACCCTCTGGTATGGTGGGGTCAGGTGGGGCAGGCTGCCTTCTTGGTACCAAGCATGTCGATGACCCAGATCACTCATGTCCTGTGAATAAGCTCCTACATACTCTTCACATTCCACTCCACCCGCTGGGCTAAAATGTGGCCAGAGGACTCATGAGGTCTGTCCCTATAGGAAAAGTTCGCCCCATCGTGTACCTTGGTAGACTTATTTAAGACTTCAAATTCTGTGAATTAAGATGATTTTTTAGGAACCAACTGATGAGGTTCCCAAAATGTGCTCAGCTTGGGAGCCCCAGGAGGCTTGCTGTTTTCCAGATGATTCATAATTCAGAGGAGCTGTGTCCACCCCCGTCTGCTAAATAGTCAGAGAATGGCACCAGTGAACAGCACTGCGTGGGAGATGTCCCCACTCCAATTCATTGTACACCTGCCGTACGCATGAAGTACAGAAAACCTCAGCAGCCTTTTTGGTACTTGGTGTCTTAAAGGCTTGGTTTATTTGGCTGGAATGGAGTGCAGCAATACTGCTTTTAGACCTGGACTACCAGGGTCTCTTCCTTGGGCCCTGTGCTTTAAGGGGCCCCACTCTGGCTCTGCTCCAGCAGCACCCCTCTCCAGGGGGCGAGGATGCCCACGGGCACTCCCGTCTGCTTCCTGACCACCTCTGGTTTCCTGGGCCCTCAGAATTTATAGGGTACCCAGACATCCCAGAGCCTGCTACCAGGGCCTGTGCAGTCCTCTCCTGTACCTCCGCCCCAGGATGGGGGACAGGAATGATAGGTAGGCCGGGATCCTGGAAGCTGGGGCGTCCCGCATACACGCGTGGGGAGAGAAGCGAGGAGAGGCCCAAGTCCCTGTTTAAACTCTTGTGCCCACTTCCTCCACAAACACGGGGTAGGCCTAGAACCTAGAATGTTTTCTCGATTTAAAAACATCTTTAGAACATTCCTGTTTTTATTTTATAAACCCTTGAAGTCCAAAAGCCTGAACGATTGATTCTAGAACCCGAAAGCTCATGTGGGTGATGTGGAAATGCCCTGATTCATGCCGTCTTCATTGTAGTTGAGGGTGGGGGACCAGGATGGGCCTCGGTGCCGTGTGCCCTGTCTGTGGCTCAGCCGGCACTGCCGTGCCGCTCCCTGGAAGAATGCCGGCACACGGGCAGTGGTGCCCAGCGCCGCCAAGCTTTATCTGCGTCCAGTTCCTTCATTAACTTCCCCAAATCCCAAACACCTTCCGAGGGCCGGAAACCAGAATAGGGCTTCCCAAAGTAGGAAATAACTTCGGCGTGATTTAATGAGAAATTACAAAGGTACTTATTCAAACTAGGCATTTTAGAAATACTGGCCAAAAGAACAAAGAAATTCTCCAGGGAAGCCATCCAACACTGAAGTGTCAACCTCTAAATGAACTGAAATTTTCTACATGTTCTCTCAGAGAGTTAATTAATTAATAAAATCATTACAAAATAATTTCTTTTGAGTTATGATAGAGCATATGACACTTCAGGAATGGCGTAATATTATCAGAAAGGAGCTCCCCTCTCCTTGAAGGTTACATTTATCTTTTTTTTTTATTTGAGACAGAGTCTTACTGTGTCACCCAGGCTGCAGCACAGTGTGGCACAATCATAGCTCACCGCAGCCTTGAACTCCTGGGCTCAACCAATCCTCCTGCCTCAGCTTCCCAAGTAACTGAGACATAGACATACACCACCACGTGCAGCTAATTTTTTAATTTTTTGTGGAGATGGGGTCTCGCTGTGTTGCTCATGCTGGTCTTGAACTCCTGGCCTCAATTGATCCTCCCACCTCAGCCTCCCAAAGTGCTGGGGTTACAGGCATGAGCCATTGCATCCAGCACATTTATCTTTTTTTTATTGCATTTGCTTTTGAGGTCTTAGTCATACAATTTTTTGCCTAGCCAATGTCCAGAAGAGTTTTTCCTAGGTTTTCTTCTAGAATTTTTATAAAAGTTTCAGGCCTTACAAGTCTTTAATCCATCTCGAGTTAATTTTTGTATATGGTGAGAGGTAGGGGTCCAGTTTCATTCTTCTGCATGCGGCTCTCCAGTTTTCCCAGCAGCGTTATTGAAGAGGGTGTCCTCTCACCGGTGTATGTTTTTGTCTGCTTCGTAAGGTTACATTTAGAGTCACGGGAGTCAAGTACTTTGGAGCTGGAAGAAACCTCTACACGATCATCAGGTTAAAACCTCCCTTTGTAAATAAAGAAGCTGAGGACTAGAGAGGCTCTGTGACATCCCAGTCTATAGAGTTATTTCGGGGCAGAGCTGGTACCAGTCTCTGGGTTTCCAGGGCCCTTGGCTCTAGGGTTATAAATTAGGTGGATTAAATTTCACACGTTTAAAAAATTATTAATCATCTGGAGTAGATTGTGGCAATTTAGTCTCTAATAACATATTTTATAAAGTGCCTGTCCCCATGGTGGTTGGTGTTGTCAGCTTTTTGTGAATGAGGGGAGAAGTTTTAGAGAAACCTGTCTTTGGTTGGAGGAGTCAGAAAGGATGGAAAGTCTGGAAGAGAGTATCTGTGAATGTCCCGATAAGGACATGCTCTCCAAAAGTGGAGTTCACATTCGGAAATTTCTGAACATCTTTTTTTCCTTTTGAAAATACGTAAATTGAAAGCCTGGTCGCAAAGGGGTAAGGACTGGCTTGTAGGCCTGAGGGAATGTGTGCAGCCAGCCATCTCTGGGAAGGGTGGGCACTGAGGGACAAGGGGGTCAGGGCCTTCCCCAGCATGAGAGTTCCAGCCTGGGCCGCGGTGTGTGATTAGAGTCTCAGATATGAACAGTCCCCAGGTTTCCTGTTCTCGGAATTTGAGTGGGCCTACACTGCTTTTCAGTGGTCTAATTAGCAAGAGACAGAAGGTGAACAGAAGACTGCCCTACAAGAAGATGCCCCCAGAACTGTGCAGAATCTTCTGTACAGTAGTAGTCGATTTGCGGTAGGGAATATGAACACAGTGGCCCTCGGAAGCTTATCTAATTTCTTGGGAAATTGAATTAAAATATAAATAATAAGAGAGCGAGTTTTCCCACCCTACTTCTTGTATTAAAGAGCTTTGCTTAGCTAGAATTTTTTTTAAAAAAAAGAAATGAAGTGAGAAGCCGAGGGTTCTGAGACCAAAGTCTGGAGTTAGAAATTTTAGTTTCTAGTCTGGGCTCTGCCCTGTAATTCCTTTTGGGTTCCCATTTGAGTCTGTGCTGCTCAGTTTTCTTACTTAATAAAGGATAACTGGACCACCACAATGGTGTTAAAATACCATGTTGGACAAGTGTTTTGTGATCCAAAATCAAATTTCCAGTGTTAGACTCATACATTTTAATCACTTTAATTAAAAACTTGATTTCCAGTGGCACTAATATTACAGGGGCCCTATCACATTGCATAGAAATTCAGAAAGGCTCTTAGGTTTCAAGGTTAGGAGAAAGTGGGACTTTAGTGACTCAGCTCTTTGGGAGGTTGTTTTTAGTTCATGTCAGCTCCAACCTTAGGGGGCCTATGAGGAGAAAAAAGTTGCCTTAAGGATCTTTAGAGTCAATCAGTTCAGTATAGCCTGAAGGGAAGACCCTCTTTCAGTGGTCATTCCCAGCTCACTACATGAATATACCTTTCTTGCTGGGCTTTTCTTGCTTCCTTCTATTCTAAATGTCAGGGTTGAAGTGTTGCCTATGTTTATTGCCATGAGGCTTAGCTTATAGGGTAATTTTGGTCCCTGCTCACCTGGCATATGGCCCAAATGCCATTACTCTTGGCTTCACCATTTATGCACACACGTTGCTCATAAACCAAATCGAGATGTGAACAACAACTGGATTCCTATTTTAAAGGAGTCACGTGATTGGGGGGTGGGAATCAGCTTTCAGGCCTTTGCTTCATATTGGGTTTGGTCTGTGGTTTCCCCATATAGTGCCGGAAAGCTGCATGATTATTAGGGTCTGAGCCAAATACACAGACAGGCAGTCACATGCCCACCGCACAGAATGACCTCACTGAGCAGCTCATGTTTCCAGGATGTTGGGAGATTCAGGCTTGCCAGAGGACCTCGTCCTTGCAATGTGGGGATGTCAGTGGTTGATATGATTCAGCAGTGAATTCTGATCTGAATTTCAAAACAACTGGGCTCAAGGGGACATCTGAACTGCAGATCGTCTACTTGCCAAAGACAAAGCAGTTCTCAGAGCAGCTTCATCCCTGAACCAATTCAAATAGGTTAAAATTAGATTTCCTTCTATTTCAAAGAAAATCATCTTGGAGAAGCTGACATTTTCAAAGGCACTAAAGCTTTCACTGCCTTAGTGATACAACAGGGGGGTTCTGCAGACCGTTCTTCACGCAGCTGCCTGTGCTTCTCAGTTCTGCCTTTCCATGCACAGGGCTATCATGCCCACTTTGTCTTCTAAGTTCTGACTTCTGGGTCTGGTGAACAGGTTTGAGTCAAGGGCCTAACATTCCAGTCCCAGTTTGGCCATAGGACAAAGCAATCATCTATATAATTGGAAGACATTATTAATAGGTATATCAGAGTAAAGCTTTTTTTTTTTTTCTGGGTCACTTAAGGACAGTTCCCCTGGGCCCCTGGAAAACAGTTTATTCTACTGGAGGACTATTTGCACAGAGCTTAATGAGATATTAACAGAAGAGCCTAATAAAAACTTAAAAGTCATTCACAGATTGTCCCATTCTCTGTAGATGTACTTCACTAAGCAAATACAATATAGACTTGAACATCCTGGAATTGTTGAAAAAAATCAGGTGATGATACATTTTACAAAGATTTAATTATGAACGCCCCTAGTGCATTTAATCACCTATTTGTTGAATGAAGTTTATCTATTTGAAACGTCAACTGTTTTTTTTTTTTTCAGCAGACCAGGATCATACTCTTTAAATAGAAATGGAAACTTCAGATATTACAGAATTCAGAAACATTCAACCATTGTCATCATCCCATTCCAGTTCTTCTCCTTTCACAAAAGTTAAGTATTCAACTAAAGAGGTTCTTGAGGGAAGTATTTAGTTCTTCCTAGTTTGCTAAACATCAGAGGCTGACAGTATTTTCTTCTTTCCCCATGCCCTATACTTACTTTCCCATAAGAACATCAGTAAGCTAAAGTAGCCCCATAATTCTCAAATGACTTCCTATTTGTAAGAGGTACTCTCTTAAAATTCAGAGCTTTTGTCATACCTTGCTTCATTCATTTCTCTCATAGTAACTTTTACTTGAGTCTGTTTGGCAGAGAAGAGATGACTGAAGGTGCAAGGCTGTGAAGGCATCTGATTTGGGCAGAGGTTTGGGGGCTGAGAAGCCTGGAAGCAGAGCAATCCAGCTCAAGCTTTAGGTCTAAAATCTAGCTCTGACATTTACTAGCCATGTGACCTTGGACAATGGCTTTGAGCCTGTTTGATCCTGGGTAAAATGAGGATGACATCAGAGAGTTGTAGAGAAGACTGAAAATACATGTAAAGCACTCAACACGATGCCTAGAACATGAGGATTCGACAAATCATTATTATTGTCTGGGAAGACGTTGTTCTTGAGTTCAGGTCTTTCTCTTGCCAAATATCACTTGCTATGTTCTTTAGCTCTTAATAGACTCCTCCTGTCATTGGCTAAAAAATGTAGCTGTTCCATTTCTATGCCTACTTATCCTTTTAGCTTCACCAGAGTGAATCTAGGGGTATATATGTACATAAAGGTACTTAATTTCTAATGTGGACACCAATTTTAAATTTAATTTCAGGAATTCTGTATAGAAAACCTCATGCTTAGGCTAATTTACACTGGGAAAATTCCAGGCTAAGCTATAAGTTATTTTTCACTGAATATTAACATTGTTTATAACTTTAAAACTAATTTCCTTAATATGACCCTAGATAATGTTTAACTTAGATAAAGTACACATCATTTTGGATGAGATGGTGTTAAATGGCTGCATTGTGGAAACTAACCGGGCAAGAATTCTTGCCCCTCTACTAATTCTTGACAAGATGTCAGAAAGCTGAAGAAAAGGCTCTGCCAGACATCGATTTCGAACACCATGGAATACATCTCAACATCTGTAGCCCAGAAGAATCTGGAAGACAATTGCAGAATGGGGTATCCTTCCAAAGACAATATGTGTTTTCCACATTCCTAAATGGAAAACAAAACTATTTAAAAATATGTACAAAGAAAATTTTTCTCTACACTGAGAAACAAGTTGTATTTTCTAACTGTAAGTATATTTTTCCCACTTTAAATTTTTGAGTACCTAAGGAACCCTTTTTGGTCTCTGCTTCCTTTTCCAAATTAAATTCAAGAATAGCAGGATGGTGGTAGGAAGCAAGTTCTCTGTCAGCCAGTAACATTTCAAAATTGACTTAAACACATGGCATTTTGAATAGCATTGTTTTCTGAATGATGTCTTTTTCCTTATAAAGTCTTAGTAAAATTTGCCTTTCATTTTGGAGTTGCACTTAGCAATTACAATGCCATCGTATAATTAACCCTATAGAGAACGTTACTGTCAAATAATGGATGGTTAGACATTAAGAGAACCAACCCTAACAACTATCCTTTATGTCACATTTTACAGGGTTTGTCTTACTAATAATCATACTGAAATCATAAATCATACTGATTAATGAAATTTGCTTTAGTTCAAAGTTTAAAATTAGAATGCAAAAGAGTATCTGTGTAGGTTGGCATAAAATGAATCCTTCTCTCCTGGAATGTCTTGAAGCAAGCTACTAAGTCACTACAGAATTGCATGCCCTCAAAACCTTTCTATGTGCTTTTGATACCAGTCAACAGAATATACAGCACTGTCTTGGGTAAAAGTATGTACAGTAGTCCCCCCTTATCTTTGGTTTCACTTTCCATGGTTTTGGTTACCTACAGTCAACCATGGTCTGAAAATATTAAACGAAAATTCCAGAAATAAGCAATTCGTAAGTTTAAAATTGCACGCCATTCTTGAGAAGTGTGATGAAATCTCGTTCCACCCTGTTCTGTCCTGCTTTGTTCCACTCTCTCCTGTCTGGGAGGTGACTCATCCCTTTGCCCAGCATATGCACACTGGGCATATGTTACCCACCCATCAATCACTTAGTAATTATCTTGGTTGCCAGATTGACAGACCACAAAAAGGGTGATATATTTTGAGAGAGAGAAAGAGAAACACCACATTCATGTAACTTTATTTTTTTTTAATTAGAAAAATTTTTTTAGAGGAAAAGATCTTGTTCTGTTGCCCAGGCTGGCTCAAACTCCTGGGCTCAAACAATCCTCCCACCTCAGCCTCTCTCCCTAGTAGCTGGGACTACAGGCACGCACCATCATGCCCAGCTTCCACATAACCTTTATTACAGTATATTGTTATAATTGTTCTATTAGCTATTCTCTTATTGTGCCTAATTAAGTTAAAAATTACCACAGATATGTACGTATAGAAAAAAAATGTAGCACATATAGGGTTTGGTACTACCCTTCGTTTCGGATATCCACTGTCGGTCTTCGATCATATCCCCAAGGATAAGGGGGTCTGCTGTGTATGTGCATGTAGCGGTGGGAGGTCGGGTGCAATGGAGGAAGCAGAAATACATTTTTGGTACATTAAGATATTCTGCCATTCTATGGAATGTCTCAAGGGTTCTTTTCATCTACAACACTATTCTCTAAGAAGATACAGACATTCAAGGTACTGACCATTCAGAACTGTGTTTTTTCTCTCTTGTATGTGGGAAAGAGTGGAAGCCTTTTTTAAAGTTCTTTTTATCCTTTTCTGAAAATCTACTTGCATATCTCAAAGTTTATATCCATAAAGACTCAGACAACCAGAAAATAGTGGACTCCAAAAGCAAACCTGAGTTGTTCTGGACTCATTCAGTAAGACAGAGGGAAGTCTTCTGACCTGTAGGAACAATGCATGGTATGTGTGTATAGATCCACCTTTGTATTAAGTAGCCAAGGTCTGGGGAAAGCCCAGTCCAGACCAAAGTGCTCTGGAGGTCTTTCTGAGACACATTAGTTGGGAAACACTGTCCTAGTTGATAGGCACTTAATCAGTAGCACATTCAGGTAACTGCTGAAACTGGTACACCAGAAGTAGCAAGGGAGTGAACAAAATTAATTTTTGGGTCACACCAAAATAGTAGTTGAATTACATCTTGGCACAGATTTTAGTATCTTGAGAGAATAGTAACAGTTAAAAAAAATAGTAGGTAGGGCGCGGTGGCTCACGCCTGTAATCCTAGCACTCTGGGAGGCCGAGGCGGGTGGATTGTTTGAGCTTAGGAGTTCGAGACCAGCCTGAGCGAGAGCGAGACCCCGCCTCTACTAAAATTAGAAAGAAATTAATCGGCCAACTAAAAATATATAGAAAAAATTAGCCGGGCACGGTGGCACATGCCTGTAGTCCCAACTACTTGGGAGGCTGAGGCAGAAGGATCACTTGAGCCCAGGAGTTTGAGGTTGCTGTGACCTAGGCTGACGCCACGGCACTCACTCTAGCCTGGGCAAAAAGAGTGAGACATTGTCTCAAAAAAAACAAAAAAATAGGTAGATATCACGGGGAAAAAATACTTAAGGATTTAACAATATATGTGGAGACCCCAGTACATGTCTCCTAACACTCATACAAAATGAACTGTAATGTTCACTATCTGTACTTACAGGCTGTGTCTTTAATCTTTCATATTTATATTTATGTGTCAGACTGGTGAGCCATACTTTGTTCTTGGACTTTTTCTGAAGATTCCTAACATTTCAAAATCAGCTACTGATTTTATAAAACTCATCAATACCTGCTGTATCAACTTGCTAGACCAGGGCTCAGCAGGCTTTTTCTATACAGGGCCAGACAGTTAATATTTTTGGCTTTGTGGGCCATATCCTTTCTGCTAACTACTCCATTCTGCCATTGTAGTGCAAAAGCAACCATCAATAGTATATAAATGAATGAACATGGCTGTGTTCTAATAAAACTTTATTTATGGACACTAAAATTTAAATTTCGTATAATTTTCACATCATAAAATATTATTCTTTTGATTTCTTCCAACCATCTAAAAAATTTAACACCATACTTAGCTCATGGGCCATACAAAAACAGGCAGTAGGCCATAGTTTGCTGACCCTGGTGCCAGGCTAGTTTTGGTAAAAGCTAACTATCAATAGACATTTTAGAGACTTAAATAATGGCAACACTATACACATAAACTGGATTTTAATTCTAACACTAGTATATAGTTTTAGTCATGCATTCATGACTTTATTGAAATCACCACCACCACTATTTTTTGGATCGCAACATAGGTCATAGATTGAAATATGCTTTAACTTTTATTCTCATAGAGAACTGTGAAGCTGACAATAAGGTGAAATAAAGTGGTGCCTCTGATTACACAATCACAACATTCTCATGCAGCAAATAAAAACAGTACTCAAATCATTAACTGTAGTGGGAGTTGTCTCTTCTAATGTAGAAAGGGAATATACCTTTTAAACAGGTAAATACTGGGAAATTTCAAACATGCTTTTAGTTCCTTAAAAAAGCCATTTGGCTAAATTGGACCTAGTGACATTTCTTTCACCTATATGCACAGACATGATAATAACCGGAAATTTGGAAAATGGAAATACAGGTCCTTATTCACAACCGGGAAGCAGCTGTATCCTGGAGGTTTCTTTTCACACTAATACAACATTTAAAAATCATTCTTGGATCATAGTTACATCCTTACTTACACATCCATCCAAATATAATGGTAAATAGCAGATCTGGTTTTTAAAAAATTAACACAAATAACTAGCCATTTTTCTAGCTGAAGAATACTTTAAAACTAAACACAACAGTTGGATCACAATTAAGTGTGTGAATATTTTTTTCTAGCCTTCCAATTTCAGTAAGTGCATTTACTATAGAAAATCACATTTCTTTATGTAATAATTTCAGAAAACTAAATCTGAATGATTCAAAATGAAAAGTATCTGGTTAGTTGTTAGGTCTGATGATTGTAGTGAAATAGTCACGTGACACACGTTTGTACGCTGCAAACATTTTAATGATTATTGTTGAGCATACATTTTGGAAATTTTTTACTTCAAACTGCAACAAGTTAAATAAATGTTTATAATATACAAAGAAAATACAACCAAAAGTAAAACTTGCTTTAAGTGTGTCTTGCACCTAGACCAGTGTTTTTCCCCCCTTAATATATCTTTATTTTTTGAGCTAAACACACTTAAGTATTTGATCTTTATAGTACGGCATTTAGGAAATAAAAATAAACTCCCACCTCAAAGAAATGAAAAGGTTGTGCATGATTATACGCTAAACAAAAGAGAGAATACTAGAATACTCTGATAGTGCAGGCATCATTACAAAGGAAAAGAAAAAGAAAAAGCTTGAGATGCTCATTAACTCTCTCTGTTTTAAGGAAGCAGGATTTTTGACCAAGTAGCTTAAAAGCCAGCAAAACAGGGATCAGTGATGGCAACTGTAGTGTATGGAGTATGAAATGACAAACTTTACACAAACACACTGTTAGAAATTTACCAGTGAACACTGAAGATCTGAGAAGCTGTTCTTTGGAACAGTCAAAGTAGGACCACCTTATTCCAGTCACGTAAGCCCTTGTAAAGCAACACAGTGTTCTGTGCTATATACTTGCTGGCTGGGTAGTTAAAGAATTTGTTTTGTCATTAGCAGCTAACGAACTTATTCCACATGTTCTTAAAGCCTTAATGGTTGGAAAAAAGGCAAGTGTCATTAGCGTGGAGGATCATATACTTCTCTGCACACAAACACAAGAGGCTTCACTAGTATTTCAAAAGTCTCTGATGTCTCCCATTGCATGTCAAAGCTCAATTGAGATGAAAGCCTTTCTCCATTGTAGCAGCTAGCAAGCGCTCTCTCATGATCTCCTCAGAAGAATATTCAGGCAACTTAAGATAATGCACACATGTGTTGACTGATGGATAGCTTGCATCAGTGGCGTCAACCTACAGAAACAAAACAAATATAACAACCATTGAGATTAATTATTTCTTTCTTTCAATCCTAACGTAACTATTAATAAATTCCATTTGGATTCCCCATTAGCTAGGGAGTTTGTACCTTGCGTACAACTGTGAGCCTGGGATGCAGGTTAGCCAGTCCACCTGGGGGTAGAGTTGAACACCCAGTGGTAAACTGCAGGAAGGCTTTCCTTTCATCTGAAGACATGCCACACAAAACCCTCACAAACCTCAGGAAACCAGGGCTAAACGAACAAAAATATATTGAGTTGATAAATTTAAAAGAAAATCACCACCAGTACTTTGTAATCAGCAATAACCCTCATAAAAAAAAAATTATCCTTATGTCAGAAGAACAGTACTGTCTAGAAAGTCTTGGGTAATAAGAAAAGGGCTGATAAAAGCTACTTTAAAAATATTCATCAAAGACTGTCTTGCACTTATAAATGTTGAAAACTGAAACACTGAGGGAGTGTAAGGATCAATGGAGTATAAAGATCATTTGGATTATGCAACAAAGTCAGCAAATCAGAAAAGCATAAGATATATTTGCATAATTAATCCAAATATAGCTAAATTTACTAAAGGAGACCTGAAATAATCCATTTTTGTTCCAGTAAAATGATTGATTGCCTTGTGAAAGGTTTATGTAATTAAATACTACATATCAATAAAATGAACTATAATGCCACATGGATTAATTTCATAATCATAATGTTAAATATTCCAAATCACAGTAGGGCCAAACAGGAAAAAAAAAATTAGATAAAATCATAATGTTAAATAAAAGAAACCAGATCATAAAGAATACAGACTTTATGATTTCATATACTGAAGTTGAAAAGCAAGCAAAATTAATCGACAGGTAGTGACTTAATTATTAGAAAAGGATATGGTGGGAAAGAGGGTTTTGGAGTTGCTTCTTATTCTGGATACCAATTATAAAGGTGTGTTCATTTTATAAAAATTCTCTAAGCTGGATATACAATTTTTGTACTTCTCTGGTTACAGTTCAATAAAAAGTTTAATACAAATGCAGTATAGCCTAAGGATTTACAATTTACCAAATTTTTAAAATAATGAAAACAAGAAAAGGAATCTTAATATCAGCTATGATTCAATTGTCTTTTTGTGTACTCTCAGCCTTATCAATGGATATGCATCTTTGTAATCATGAGACTTTACTGCTTTCTCAATTACCAATGTAACTCAATAAATTAATAGTTCTTTAGATAATCTGTCATTAGATTTTGGGAATATAAACAATTTTGCTGATCTCAGAAAATATTAACACATACCTGTCACGTGTATAGCCCAGCTTAGGTTCAGTGTAATTGATAATATCCTCTGCTGCCCAGGATGGCGACTGGTTTCCACAAAGAATCATCTGGACTTCTTCATGGCTGAAGGAACTTAATTTCTCCATTGGAAAAACTTTATTAAATCCATCTACATTGTACATATATCAAAAACACAAAAACAAAACATACAGCTCAGTCTCCAAGTTATAATTCCAAAATACCAAACTTCAAATCAAAATACCCATTACTGGAATCAATCTAAGTGTCCATCAATTGATGAATGGACAAAGAAAATGTGGTTTATATCCACAATGGAATACTACTTGACTATAAAAAACAGAATGAAATCCTGTCATTCGCAGGAACATGATGGAAACTGGAGGTCATTATGTTAAATGAAATAAGCCAGACACAGAAAGACAAATATTGCATGTTCTCACTCATATGTAGGAGCTAAAAAAGTTGATCTCATAGAGGTAAAGAGTAGAATGATAGTTACCAGAGGCTGGGAAAGGTGTGGGGGTGGGGGCGGTATGGAGAGGTTGGTTAATGGGTACAAACATACAGTTAGAAGGAATAAGTTCCAGTGTTTAATAGCACAGGAGGGTGACTATAATATTTAACAATAATATACATACAATATATATTATAAATTTTAAAGTAGATAGAAGATTTGAAATGTTCCTAACATAAAGAAATGATAAATGTTCAAGGTGATAGATATCCTAAATACCCTGATTTAATCATTCCACATTCTATGCATGTATCAAAATACCACATGTACCCCATAAATATGTACAAATATTATGCAACAGTAAAAAAATCCATCATCAATTAAATGGACAGAAGATGAATAAAATATTCATAAATGTTTGAATAAACATATAAATTAAAATTGCTTGAAATAAAAACTGCTAGGGTTTTAAGTAAAAAAAAAAAAATCTCTCCTTAATATCACAAATGTGAACAGAGAGAGAACATTCAGTCACTATGGTCAGTAGCCAAATTCTTGTAACTACTCGATCTGGAGGCTCACTAGCTCTTTGTGTCATACAAGCCAGCCAAAGTTGTGTTCTCATTTTCAAAAGTGATTTATAGTCTAATATACTTTGTTCTCATCTTCACCTGAAGAACTTAGATGCTTCCATGGTTTAATTCATCCTGATCATGTAAATTAGAATATATACAACCTTACGTCCACTTACGAATGAAGAAATGAGAACCAAAAGTGGGTCCCATTACCCCAGAGGAGCAAGCTGAGGGTATACTACAGCCTGACAATGTCCCAAATTGTTCTGGGTGCTGTGCAGGACCTAATTATCTAGAGGACAAAAAACTAGAGGCAAGTTTACCAGCAATTCTTGACCTTAATTTCATGCATCTCAAAGTAAAAGGAGAGGGATTATGCTAAAGATCCTTTAAAATTACCTCTGAAGGCTTCCATTTGTTTCTGAATACCCGTATGCATACAAAAGTCAAACATCAAATCCACATATTCTTCTGCATTATCCATTGTTATCATCTGCAAAGGAAAATATGCCAGTATAAATAACTGTTAATATCTAGGAGTACTTCAGTAGGACCCAATACAATGGGCCTTGTTAAGAGGATGTTCCAGAACTTAAAACTATATTAAAAGCAAAATTTTCACCTCATCTTCACCACTTGGTTTGAGATCCACAGCTGTGAAACCATATATTCTTGAGGAAGGGCAAAACTGGAAATTTAAACTGAGAGGACAACAAAGATTAGATTAACTCACATTCAGCTATTATTGGTATTTAATTTTTATAACATTGCTGTCAAAACCATGAATTAGTTACCCCCTCCTCAAACAACAAAACTAGCGCACCAGCTTAAATTTAAGTATGAGGCCTTTTTAAATGAAAAGCCCTGTGCTAGGCCAACTGTTTTGCAAAGGTTACATGAAACCACCACCTTTCCATGTTTTACTTCCCCTTCCCTCATGGCACAAAATTAATGAACTAAAGAATTTTGCAATGAATTATGACAGCAACATGTTTGTAAGACTTTTTTTTTAGGAAAGAAACTATTACTTCACTGAAGTTATTCATGCTGTGTACAAATATATCAGTCGTTGAATATATAACCATTTATCAAACACAACTTCGCAATATTATCAGCAAACATTAAAACAGAAAAAAAGAAAGAAAGCCTTGCATTTAACCTAAAATCATAGGAGAATGTACTGAGAGTAAGATATTACATGTATATAAATTAACAGAATTTTATCAGAAGATCTGCAGCATCTTAGTTGATGCAGCCATTGGGGATAAGGCTAACATACCAAGAAAACTATATGTGAGCTTTGCCAAGCAGGCCATATATATTAGTTGATGAATTTGTCAAAAATAAGCTTTGGACTTTTTACACTAGACATAAATTTACCACATTTGATAAATCAGATAATCTTCCAGAGGTTTGATGATTAATAAGCTATATTCCGGTATTCTGACTGTTATCTTTGTTGTTGTTGTTTTTCAAAGACAAAGTCTCACTTTGTTGCCCGAGCTAGACTACAGTGGCATGATCATAGCTCACTGCAGCCAAATCCAAATCCTGGGTTCAAGCCATCCTCCTGCCTCAGCTTCCCGAGTAGCTAGAACTACAGGAACGTGCCAGCATGCCCAGCTAATTTTTTAAGTTTTTGTAGAGATGGGGTCTTGCTATTGCCCAGGCTGGTCTTGAACTCCCTGGCCTCAAGTGATCCTCCCACCTGGGCCTCCCAAAGCGCTAGGATTACAGGCATGTGCCACTGTGCCTGGCCCTGAGTATTACCATTATAATATTAACAAATCAAAAGTTCAAATTAATAATCAATATTTCCCATAGCATATTACTGTTTTTGATATACTGTTTACTCATATATTGCAAATCAGTGGGGACAAAAAAACAAAAGCTTTAGACCTTATTCATCCATTAGGTTGAACGTATGGAATGTATACATAAAGCTTACCCTAAATCCTCTATGCTAAGTGGAGGCCCAGAACCTGATGGATTCTTCAGCACTAGTTCCTGTAGTTTTGTGTTCTTCTCATCTTCAGAAAGACCTTTGTTGCTTAAAATCTGGCGCCTCTTGATAGCAAGGTCTTTAATTTCTTTTAAAAATCTGGCTCTGTGTGGGTTTACTAGTTCAAAGTCTTCCCAAGTTAAAATTCCATTAAACCAAGCTGGGGGTTTTGGTTTAGGGGGATCAAGAATAAATTCTGATTTTGAATCCTCTTCAAAGCTTCCTACTGAGAGTGAATCATGACCTTCCTCTGTAGATGCTTCAGACTGACTCTCGGTACAGTGTAAGTCTCTATCACCTCGTGACTCATAAATCAGTTTACTCATATTGCTTTTAATGTCACCCATACACATAAGTTTAAAAAACGGTTTAGAAATAGGTAAGTCCACAAGTCTATTGTCTTGAATGCATTTGGCCAAGAAAATCCCAAGGAAATGAAAGAGTTTTGTGATCCTTTCAAGCTCATCACTATCTTGTGGAAATGGTGCTGTGAACAGTCCACATGATCTCTGTACATAGTATCCAGGAGGTTTCAATCCACCTCCAAGATCAACCTGTTTTTTAAAAGGGAAAATGCAAATAAAATTAAACAAAAGGTAATAGTAATTAAGCCCATCATTATCATGTTACCTAAGAAAAAATCCATAAACATTACACATCTTCATCTTAGCTATCTAAAAGTATACACACATTTTATAAATAGCTTTTGGTGACTAAATTTTATCCTTTAGAAATATTTTAACAATATCAAGATTATTTGATAATAAAAGTAGATTCCGAAAACCTGGCCCATGTTCTGAAAACATAACCTATTTTTTTTAATTTCAATAAATTTAGGTGGTAAAAGTGCAGTTTCGTTACATGGATATATTGTACAGCAGTGAAGTCTGGGCTTTTAGTGCACCCCTCACCTGAATAGTGTATACTGTACCCAGCATAACCTATTTTAACACTTTCCAAAAGAAGAATCACAACTCAAATCACAAAATAAGAAATAAATCTTACCTGACGAGATTCATCATCTGGAAAGTTATCATCACAAAGCCAAGCTCCCAAGTCAGTTCTCTGGAATTCTGCTGCCACCAGAGCATAAAACTCTAATGTGGGACCCAAGCCAGTCCCTTCTTCTCCTAAAAATTCAACCTAAAATATGAACAGATAAATTATGGGGAAAGTGAACGTAAAGTTTTGAGTTTCTTAAAAAAAGATCCAATTCTTACAAAAATTTGTGACATCTGATCCAGTAATAAACCTTTTTTCATAACACCATGTGGTATACTACAAGCAACACAGGAGTTTTATTTTAGTTTTTCTAAAGAGAAGAGCACATTTATTGTACACTATTACATTCTTAAGCACTGTGGGGAGCATTGTTCACACACTAACTTACTTAACACAACAACCCCGCAAAATATTTATCTCCTTTTTACACCCCGAAAAAACAAATCTCAGATAAAGAGGTTAAATGATTTGCTTGAGGAAATGATGTTGTACAGATTTTTATGTGTGTCTATGTGACACCAAAGCCTAAAATCTTCCACTTATTTGTGACTTCAAGCAATAACTTTAAAGGTTTTTGTCTATACTCTGCCTGTTCCAAAAATGATTTGAGGTATTATTACAAAAGCATACAGCACAAAGTTTTGTTTTTTTTTTTTAAAGGATTATCTAGGTTAGAAGAATATAAGGGTAGGAGAAATAAGATGAAGGCAAAGGAAGTTTGTATATAAAGTGAAAGCCATAAAGCCTTGTATGTCTTCTAGAGATGTATCAAATTTGTCATGATCAGGTTGTGAATCAAAAGATAAAAACAGGCCAGGCACAGTGGCTCACACCTATAGTCCCAGCTACTTGGGAGGCTGAGCCAGGAGGATCACCTGATCCCAGAAGTTTGATGCCAGTGCACCCCAGCCTAGGTGACAGGGCATGATCCTGTCTCAAAAAATAAATAAATAAATAAACCAGCTGGTTCACATCTGTGGTGGGAGAGGTATTTCCACTGTTCCTCATCTAAGGAATACTATTTAGAGGGAATATAATCAACAATGTTCACAATAACACCTCTACAGTAAATATACCAAATTTCATACTGCCATTTGCTATAACATCTCTCAAGACAGATCAATGATATAATACCAAGCACAATTTAAGTGAAACAATATTACAAAACAGTGTGCTCCAAAACTGCAGGTATCTATTTAATAGCAAAGTTTAACCAGAAAGGTAAAATTTAGAGTAACAGAAAAAATCCCTTGAGAGTACTAATTCAATCCAACTTTGTTAAGTAATGGATAGTGGCCTTCAAACACTTTGCCACTTCAAGAGTGAAGATGTTCTTTGTTCCTCATTAATTGTGCAAGATCCTAAACCATGAGGAGGTGGGCTGACATCCTCTTATGAAAGATGCTCTGAGAGAGAAATCCTTCTTCATATTTATCTAACAGTTTTTATGCAGTGGAAGACAGAGATTGGCTGGTTCCCCGTGTGTCATTCCAGCTCCCTAAGAGAGATCTTATTTTATATGAAGTTACCTCAAGAACTGATTTCCGATCTGCATGTATTTGCATGACATTCTCAGCCCATTCCATCAGTGATTCACCACGTGGAACTTTTACCCTTTCATGCTTGAGACGACCGACTCGAAACTCTCCAGGATCATCTCGCCTTACACTGCTTGTGGTCCTTGTTCGTTCCACCGTGGCTTCGCGTCGGTTTTGTAACCACACTATTGCTCTGAAATGGAAAAATATCTATGTAACTGTAGCATATATTAAGAGTTGAATATATTACTACTGAACCAGCAACAGAATTCAAAGATTTAAGAAATTTTTTAAAAAGTGTTTTATAAGGTGATTTTTGAAACACAGTAATCTTTTTTTATTGCATAAAGTCCTTTCATAAGTAAAAATATATAAAACTCCTTTTATTATAATCTGCCTTATACAAATTGAGGAAGTACGGGGTCCATATTTTCCCTCTTTATTTTAGCAATTACATAAAAATGAAGGTCTGTGGTCCAAGCCCTATATCATACAAAAAATACAGACAAACATTTCCTAACTATCAGAGAAACTAAAAAATGGTTGTTATTTTTCAAACTGAAAGCCACCATCAAAATCGTTGTTATAATTTTAAAACATTTTCTGTATAACAACACAGCTAATCCATCTAGGGTAGGAGAAAGAACCTGTAACTAGGAATAAGAAGATGAAGGTTCTACTCTCAAGTGTGCTACTATAGTTTGGTAATTTCAGGCAAATCAGCTAAGTACTATGAAAATCAATTTCCTCACCTATAAAATAGAAGTCACAATCAATGCCATTTATCACAACAGATCTATAGTTCCATGTATACGAATGCTTTGTAAATAGTATTAAATGGTACAAAAATGTAATTTATCAGGGAAGAAATTTTGAAAGAACACTTTAAGTATATAATCATTCAACAAAATATTTATGGACCACCTACAATATGCTCTACACTGTTTTAGGCACTTTAGCTAGAGCAGAAAACAAAACAGCCAGAAATTCTGCCCTCATGAAACTCTGACCTAGTGGAAGGAGACAGAAAAACAAAATTATTTTAAGTAAAATATGTAGTATGTTAGATGGCAGTAAGAGAAAAATGGTCAAAAGGAAGGAAGATATATTTAAATATTTTGTTTGTTTGTTTTTTTGCTGTTTTTCTCTCTTTTTTTACCTTTCTATTTTTTCCTGTCCTGGAATAATGCAAGCATATATTTAAATATTATCAAGGCTATTTGTAAGCATTCAGTTTGGTATTGCTGGGAATTTCAGCAACTAATAATTTACAACTACTAAACTACTATATACAGTATATGCAACTGCTAAAGTACTATACACAGTAAATGTTAGCTGATAGAAACATTTGATTCAATCCAGACTACTCCAACAAAGCATATATTCAACTGAAAATGAAAATTTTAAAATACTGACTACTTTCTTTCATAAGAACACAAGATAATATATTCTCTCCATCAGTCTTGACAGTATATTTGTACATTTTGAACTTATATAACATTCTAAAAACATAAAAAGATACACTTCCTTAGCACCAGCATGGTGGTGTACGCCTGTAATCACAACTACTTGGGAGGCTGAGGTAGGATGATCAGGAATTCATGATCAGCCTAGGTGATACAGGTGAGACTCTGTTTCAAAAAAAATAAAGAAAAAGGTACACTTCCTACCTTGATGCACCAAATGCTGTACATGTGAAATAAAGTTGTCTAGTTTCAAATGGTATTAGAAAAGGACACTTGCTGGTTAACTGTTCACACCAGTCTGGCAGAGCTCCACTTGCCAATGCCAATGGTTCCTGCAAATTAACAAATAACAATGTCTTAATGTTATAAGGCAATTAATAAAAATGACAAAGAAGTAAATTCTTAACTGTAATTAAGAAATGAATGCACAGGACCATATGGCCCAAATTACTGAATCAGAGGGTAGGGAGAGACGGTGAGAGGCAAAAGGAAGGAAAGGGAATACTATAAAAAGTCCAACAGTTACAGAATGAAGAGTTCCAACTATCTGGTATTATTACCTCAATCTGCTGTAAAATTTTTGTTGTGATTTTTTTGCTAGTGAATTCATCTGGTGGAAAAGTAAACTGAGGCTGCTCATCACTGTCTGTAAAAGTAATTAATGGTGTTAATAAAAATTTAAACTGACTTGCTTTAAGAATGCTATAGAAATGAAACAAGGCTTCTTACAGACCTTCTTGGGATATTCTTGAATAAGGGTCACTTGCAACTATATACAGGATACGCAGAAGCTGAAGGACATCTTCTACTCCACAAGAGTTCTGTCCATTGCCTGCTTTGGCCTGGGGCTGTTCTTTTGTTAAATTAAGAATATCACTACTTTGAAGAGCAGAAATAGCCCCCTGGTTTAACCCAGACTTTGTTCCGTGCTCACAAAAGTCCTGTAGAAAAAATTAGCAAAACTGGCTGTTAATCACATGTTCAAAAAAAGTAATGCATCACTATATTAGTATTACTTTGAAAAGGTGGGACTTTTTCAAAGAATTACCTTCTTTTTAAATAAAAAAAAGTATTACGTAAGATGAAAATGAATACCTTCTAAACCATTAAAATTCTCAAATAAAATATAATCACTATAATCCATAGTTCAAAATCTGTACTCAGAGACAATGCCACAACTCGTATTTGAAATTTTAGCATTGGCACATTTACAATGTCAATTCAACCTCATTTTTTAATTATGTCCCAATGAACCTCTCTTCCTTAAAAAGCTTTTAAAGCTGCAAAACAAAGCACAAAAGCCATTCCCAATCAAAATAGTGTTTTGATGCCAACATATACCTTATATGCAGCAATGAGCTGAGAACAATTTCTGTTTTTCCTAATACTTTTATTAGTGCCAGTTAATTTCCAGTGGCGCAGGAAAGCAGCATCTGCATTCTTCTGCAGGTAGGTTATCAAGTCATTCTTTGGTAATTCATCAGTGCCAAGGTACTGTTCCACATGCTCTATAGACCAGCAACCCTACAATAGGAAAAACCAAATGTTGGCCTTTCCCAAATATAAAGTCTATGGTATTTCACATGCATTTACATGAGGCAGCTTTAGGATCATGCACTTAATCCATTCTAAAGAAATTCAAGTTAGTCATTTTCCCCTCAAATGTTGAACTGCGACACAGCATTAGTTTTACTTTATTTTTCTTCTCTGGGTTTTTTTTTTTTTTTTTTTAACTAAATAGCCAAGAATAAGACAGATTTTCCGAAAATAACTTACCACTTTTCCATTTTCCTTTTCTTTGTCAGAATCCTTCATTTCTCTGTACATGATTCTAAACATGAAATATTATTCAAGTTAATTCACAAATCAAATTATTTGTGATTATTTCCTATGAGGCTTCACTTCTTAAAAAATACATAAATGGTATCATTCACTTGACATATGCTTGCCTTAAACACTGAACTCAAGGAGAATTTTTAAAAAAAATATTTGTTAAACATAAGGGAAAGTAGAAACCATATTCATGAGAGTTATGATTTATAAATTTAGCATTATTGCAAAGAAAGCATACATTAAATACAGCATTTAAAGATATGAAGTAACTATAATATACCAAGTGTTATGATTATTTATATATAGTCATGTATTGCTTAATGACAGGGATAGGTCTGAAAAATGCAGCTGGGTGATTTCGTCACATGAATGTCATACAATGGTAAGTATTTGCATATCAAAACATTTCTAAATATAGAAAAGGTACAGTAAAAATATGGTATTATAATGTTATGGAACCACTGTCGTTTATGCAGTCCACTGTTGATCAAAATGTCATTATGCAGCCCATGACTATTATCATTGTAAAAATAAAATGGAGTAAAAAATGGTTTTCCTGTGTCTAGATGGAAAGAAGGATAGGTATAACAATTATCAGAGTGCTTATATTCAAATAAGGCAGTTGAGATCAATTCTTAAACTCATAATAAAACTTGAAGGGAGAATACCATTATGACTTCCTATTCTATCTCAAAAGGACCTACATTACTTTTATTGGACACTATAGAAGATTATGAATGATGCTGAGAACATCAGAAAACGTACTAATAAAAGTTAAGTTACAATTAGAATTATGACATAATTTATTATTTATATTAAATAATTATTTTATAGGTAATATTTAATGATCACTACATCCTAAAGGGTAATAAAAACACTTTACATATATTAATTTACTGATTCCTCACAACCACTCTCATTTTACAAATAAGGAAGGTGATGCATAAAAATGTTAAATAAATCTCCCCAAGGTCATTGTTAATTATTTGCTGAATGAACAAAGAGAGGTAGGTTTAACCCACACCTCCCAAAATAAAGAAAAGAAAAAAAATTATTAATCATTATTATGTGTTTATTTATTTATTTGAGACAAGGTCTCACTCTGTCATCTGGGCTGGAGTACAGTGGCACAATCATAGCTCACTGCAACCTCAAAGTCCTGAGCTAAAGCAATCCTCCCCTGCCGTGGCCTCCCAAAGTGTGAACCACTGTGCCCAGCCCAAAAAGAAAATATTTAGTACTTCATACATGATCCCAAAGAGTTCAGATGACACTCTTTTCAACAATTATGTAAAAAGCTAGTCTAGATTGTTTCCAAAGATCCTTCCAGTTCTAAAATTTAACCATGCTACATCAGAAGTCAGAAACGCTCTTACCTGCTCAGGAGTAAAGAGTTTACTCCTATTTACAGGAGTAAAACAACAGAAAAACCAAATCTTTTCTGTTCCTATAATCCAAAATATGGAAACAATGCTTCCTGGTTCATATACTATGACAATATCTACTAAAACATTAAGTTAAAATCTCTTACGTATATGTGGGCTCCCAAATACGCCTTAGTTTATCTGATTTCACGTTGCCATTACAGGACAATTGAAGCAATTTTTGCACATAGTAAAAGATGGTTGATCTGAAATTGGTGAGTGGTAATTCAACTTCACGAGTTGTTCCAAGACCTGTTACTTTCAAAGTAAGGGCTAATCGAGGTGATGGAGTACATTCGACTTCCTCCAAGAGCTCTGAATGAGGTGTCCCTAAAAATTTTGAACACATGTTAAAAACAATTATACTAAATCAAGCAGTCCAGGAAGAACACTGCATTAGATGACAAGGCCACATGAAATCTAAACCCTTCTGCCATACATTAGCTAAAGGATGTCAGCTACTTAAAACTCTCATGGCCTCAACATTTTTGTTTGTTTTTTTTTTTTTTTTTTAATGGGAATAAATTATACCTAGGTTACTGAAAGACAGAGTACTAGAATAGAATATGTGTGCATAAGGATTTCTCATCTTTATTTAAAAGTACATACTAACAGTATGAATATTTAGGAAACATTTTGATTATGAAAACGAGAAAACAATTATCCCTAATTCTATATCCAGAGAAAGCCACGCACTCTGGGCCAATGACTATCAACCTTTTACTAACACTGAATGAATGAATTGTGAGGTAAACACACATACATACAAATATAATTACGTTTATAATGTATTTGGTGGTGAACTTTTTTATTGGCTCATGAATCTTTTCTTCATATCATAATAGTTATCTAAAATATTATTTTATTCACTGCATGACATCCCACTGTACCTTAATAGAGTAATATCCCTGTTATTGCACATAATTGAGGTCATTCTAATTTTTTGATAATATAAATAATATTTTGCAGTCATCTATGTATATAAAATGGTACCGAGCTAATATTTCTTGGATATAAAGTACTAATGACAAACATACTTAATCAGAAGGTATGAAATACATTGCCAAAGAACTGTAGAGACAGTTTGTACCTAATTAGACTCTCTAGAATAGGTTTTCCTTTTTGAAGGACCTTCAAACATCTTGATTCGACCTACATCCATCCTCGCCATAGAACACTATAATAAAAGTATACTTACTTTCCTATTTAACACAGGTATCATTTTATTAATTAAAAAGTATATTTCGCATTTAATCAACAATTTAAGTGTTCTTTAAGGATAATATACTGATTCAATAGTTGACATTTATTGAGGCACACATTCAGGCCTAGGTAGTTTAGGTGATTTGCCCATACCAGTTTCCTATTGCTGCTATAAAATATTGTCACAGACTGGGTGTTTTAAAAATGACACAAATTCATTATCGTAAAGGTCAAAAGTGTAAAATGGATTAGCAGGGCTTCATTCCTTCGGGAGGCTCTAGGAGTCTGTTTCCTTGCCTTTTCCAGCTTCTAGAGGCTGCCCACATTTGTTGGTTCATGGCCCCGCATCACTTCAACTGGCTCCCTTGGTCACATCTCCTCCTCTGACCACCTCCTACCTCCCTCTTATAAGGACTCTTGTGATTCCATTGGGCCTGCCTTGATAATCCAGGATAATCTTTCCATCTCAAGATCCTTAATTACATCTACAAAGTCTCTTTTGTCATGATGAGGAACACGCACAGGTTCTAGAGGATTTGAACATTTTTCGGGGGCCACTAGGATGCCTATTACACACCATGGAAGAGTTGTAAAGGATAAAGTTATCACTGAGGCCAACTGACTCCAGAGACCATAACTGAAACCACTAGTCAGCTTTGCTACAGGAATAAATCTTTAGCAATTTTGATATAGTAGAAAATAGGAGCAAAAAATTTCCCGCCTTTAAATGGGGCTTTGCTTTTAAAGTTGCACAAATACAAAAAACACATAGTGTTTATTAAAACTTTTAAAAATTGGTAATTTACTCATTTAAAAAAATATATATTTTGGGGGGTAGGGGGGAACAGGGTCTTGCTCTGTTGCCTGGGCTAGAGTGCAGTGGCATCATCATAGCTCACTGCAACCTCAAACTCCTGGGCTCCAGTGATCCTCCTGCCTCAGCCTCCCGAGCAGCTGGGACTACAGGTGCTCGCCACCACAGTAGGCTAATGTTTCTATTTTTTTATAGAGACAGGATCTTGCTCGTGCTCGGGCTGATCTCAAACTCCTGGCCTAAAGTGATCCTCCCGCCTTGGCCTCCTAAAGTGTTAGGATTACAGGCAAAAGCCACTGCAGGCCTCAAAATCTATAACTTTTTAAAGACTTGTGGTTGATAGGTTGCTTTTCCTAAATGTTTTTATTTCTAACCTGTATACACAAGCAGCACCTTACTGTATATAACTATCCTATGTGGTATCCATTACAATTAAATCAAAAAACTAAAACATACTGTACCTGGGGGTGGAATTTCTAGATCAGTTGTCTGTTGGACATTAGTACGACCAGGTCTAGGATCAAAAGCAGGAACTAAAGCAGAGAACTGTCGCTTTAGCACATAATCATCATCCCACGTTCTCCGGCGTCCTCCTTTAGTTTCATACTCTTCTTCTTCCTATTAAAATAAAATTCCGCATACAGTCAAATGTTACAAGAAGAAAATTTGCATTATTGCAAAAGTGATGTGCTATCTACAAAATAAGGTGCATGTTAAGTAGCTATTTATAGCTGATACACTTCTTTAGTTAGCCATATTTCTTAAACACAAAAAGAGCTGATATAAACATGTACACATGTACACGTACATGTATTTCTTAGTGATTTCACTTCATCAAGAATAAGTTTTATCAGTGGTGGTTCTACAAATCTGCACATGGTAAGATGACAAAGAACCATTCACACACATTGTACCAATGTCAATTTCCTAGCTTTGATGTTATTGTATTATAATTAGGTAATATGAAACTAACCATTGGGAGAAGTTAGGCAAAAGGCACATTAAGACCTCTCTGTAGTATTTTGGCAACTTTCTATGAACCTCTAACTATTTTAAAATAAGGTTTTTAAAAATGTAAATTGCATTTCATACTGAATTACTTACAAAATAAAATGACTGGGAGTTACTTTAAATTACTAGAGGGCAGATAGCACACACACATACTCCTCTTCATAGTTTGAACACTTAATTAAAATTAACTTTTATAAGAGATCAAACTGACATTTGACAGATATGGAGCAAAAATGTCTGGGTTTGCATCCTGTACCCAAAATTACTAACTATGTGTGACTTTTAGCAATCATTTCACCTGAAAATTTGGGCTATTAATGCTCAAAATATTGAAAAAATTAAATTAATACATGTAAAGTATTAAGAACCGTCCTAGCACTTAGTGACCAATGCTAGCTGACAGACTACTACTACCACTACTACCACCTCTACTACTAAAACTATAAATCTTAGATAATACCTATTAACCATTTTAATAAATGCTTACTGTTACCCAAAGGCCAGGATAAAGGTGTTTAAAGTTTGAAACTCCTGCATGCATTATACCAGAGCAATCATGGATTCTATCTGAAATATGAAACCCAAGCAGAAGGGCAAGTTTTCTTTTTCTGTTTGGAAGCTCCCTCCCGTTCCCTGCCCTCCACACATTTTATAGGCATTTAGGCATTTTGGTTGATGCTTTATCACGAAAGAGAAAAAATACATATACTATTCTGTAGGGAAGATAAACATGAAGATATTACCTGCTCCCCAATAGGTCGGCTCCCTGCTCCAGCAGGGACCTGTGGTAGCTGCGAGGTGACAGCATGGTGTGTTACATCAGAGCGGGAGCCAGCTCGACGTTGCAGAGATGGACGTCTCAGAATCTAAAATTTAAAAATGCCAAGAGACACATATCTAATTATTTGACCCATATGTATTTCCATTCAGCCTTGCCTTAAAATTAGTCCATATTAACAAAAGTGTCACTAAAAAACTTTATCTCCATTAGCCACCTCAAGTTATAAATTCAATGTTTTAAATTCATCATGCATTTTATATTAATCTCTTTCATAAAAAATGTTAATGTACTATTTGTCTTCTTAGTAACATATATTAAAAGCATTTTTTAGATGTTTTCACCCCATTAAAACTCAAATTTTTTTTTTTTTTTACCGATTTTTGAAATTGAGTAACATTTTATAAGGAGAAATTTAAATTGAGGGCTTGAGATCACACTGCCCAAGCCTGGCTACTTGCTTTTTTTTTTTTTTTTACTTAACTCTGAGGATAAGGGCAAATTATTGCTTTATGCCTTTACCTCATTCCTTCATGTGACACTACTGAGAAAATAGATGGACACTGCTTGCAAAACTGTATGTACTCAAAGAATCATGAAAATTATATTCCTTTTTTTGAGACAGGATCTTGTTCTGTCACCCCAGCTACAGTGCAGTGGCATCTCCATAGCTCACTGCAACTTCAGACTCCTGGCTAGGCTCAAGTGATCCTTCTGCCTCACCCTCCCACATAGCTGGGACTATAGGCACATGCCACCATGCCTGGCTTATTTTTCTATTTTTTGTAGAGACGGGTTCTCGCTCTTGCTCAGGCTGGTCTCAAACTCCTGACTTCAAGCAATCTTCCCGCCTTGGCCTCCCGGAGTGTTATAATTATATGTGTGAGCCACTGTGCCCAGGCACTGAAAATTATATTCTTTAAGATAGTGTAGTTGTCTCTAATTTCACATACTTTAAAACCTGTTAAGGCTGGGCACGGTGGCTCATGCCTGTAATCCTAGCTCTCTGGGAGGCCGAGGCGGGTGGATTGTTTGAGCTCAGGAGTTCAAAACCAGCCTGAGCAAGAGCGAGACCCCATCTCTACTAGAAATAGAAAGAAATTAATTGGACAACTAAAAACATATAGAAAAAATTAGCCAGGCATGGTGGTGCATGCCTGTAGTCCCAGCTACTCGGGAGGCTGAGGCAGGAGGATCACTTGAGCCCAGGAGTTTGAGGTTGCTGTGAACTAGGATGACGCCACAACACTCTAGCCCGGGCAACACAGTGAGACTCTGTCTCAAAAAAAAAAAAACCTGTTAAAACATCAGCATGTGACATTGTAGAATTTTCAAATATAAGCATTATTTTCTTTTAATGGAGAATCATAAATACTCAGATTAAAAGTGCTTGTCTTAATTAACCACATTTTTCATATTGGTGCTATTTTTCTTCCTTTGAAGTTTAATTACGGCTTAGCTTTTCCTCTCTTCAATTCAATTATTAACATCCTATCTTAGTGAAGACAACGGGGCACTCTCTCTACCATAACCTCCTCGTATTCTTGGTCCTCCTGATTGTCATCTTCATTTTCATCGTCTTCCTCATCTGGCTCAGGCAAGTCCTCATCATCATCTAGCTCAGCCAACAGAGTACTGGCACGGCAGCTATCAAGGAAATCTATAAAACAAAACCAACAACCTTATTGTCAACACAATTAAAAAAAACACACCAAAGTAACTTTGCATTTTGGGTTTCACAAAACCAAGGTAAAATTCAAAAAAGACAGGTATACAGGCAATCACTCTGTGATTCTCCCACCAGTACGTACTAAATAAATTTCCGTGCCTCTTCTCCAAACAAAAAAAAGGGACAAGTATAAAGACCACACTTAGTGATGCAACACTTCTTCCACCACCACACAAATAGGATGAGTAGAAATGCGAAACAGTCACAAGCATGGCAGAAAACAAGGGACAATGGATGGCCATAAACCGTATACTATGTGCCAAGAACTGTGTTAGGCACTAGGCACATATAGCTGTAAACAATAAAGCCATGGTCTGAATCCCCATGGAGCCTACAGGGAGAGAGGCAGTTAATGAATAACAGACTAGAGATACAGTGGCTAACACCTGTAATCCCAGCACTTTGGGAGGTTGAGACAGGAGGATCACTTGAGGCCAGGAGTTTGAGACCAGCCTCAGCAACACAGTGAGCGAAATATTTGGCAGCCATTTCAAATATCCTGGAAACCCATCCAATAATGTGAAAATATTTTCACAATGTACTGAATAAAAATAGCTGGCTGAAAAGGATATAATCCCCTTTTTGTTAAAAAACAAAAACAGGCCAGGCATGGTGGCTCACGCCTATAATCCTAGCACTTCTGGAGGCCAAGGCAGGAAGATCACTTGAGGCCAGGAGTTTGAGACCACCCTGAGCAAGAGCAAAACCCCATCTCTACAAAAAAATAGAAAAATTAGCTGGGCATGGGGGTGCACGCGTATAGTCCCAGCTCCTTGGAGGCTGAGGCAGGAGGATTGCTTGAGCACAGCCAGGAGTTTCAGGTTGCAGTGAGCTTTTATGATGCCACTGCACTCAAGCCTGGGTGACAGAATGAGAGCCCATCTAAAAAAATAAAAATAAATAAAAAAAATAAAAATAAAAAAATTAAAAGAATAAAAAACATACATACATCACGATCTGGAAGGTAGAGATTAGATTATTTTAATTTTCTTCAATAGTTTGTACAAAAAGTATTACTTTTCTAATAGGATAAAATAAGAGGAATAGAAACATGCTGTATTTCAACTGAATTGAATGGTTTTTTTTTCCCTCTGACAACAGTATGGAAACCACGATGAGGTAAATACTGAACCTTCTGAGCAAAATTCAGATGTTAACCTAATCAAGAAATTACTTCCAGGCCGGGCGCGGTGGCTCACACCTGTAATCCTAGCACTCTGGGAGGCCGAAGCGGGTGGATCACTCAAGGTCAGGAGTTCCTGACCAGCCTGACCAAGAGCGAGACCCCGTCTCTACTAAAAAATAGAAAGAAATGATCTGGACAACTAAAAATATATATATATATAGAAAAAATTAGCCGGGCATGGTGGCGCATGCCTGTAGTCCCAGCTACTCGGGAGGCTGAGGCAGAAGGATTGCTTGAGCCCAGGAGTTTGAGGTTGCTGTGAGCTAGGCTGACACCACAGCACTCACTCTAGCCCGGGCAATAGAGTGAGACTCTGTCTCAAAAAAAAAAAAAAAAAATAGAAATTACTTCCAAAGGACCTTAATTAACAGTATCCAAGAAATGTCACATTACAAAGTTTATTAATCTACTATATTTCTTCTATTATTGATAAAGGTGTCAAAAATCTTTGTTACTGTAGTTCTTCCATTAAAACTTCATTAGTGACAAAAGGCAAAAAAAGATGACATATAGAAGTTCCTAGATGTCTGCTTTGTTTATAATCAGATCATTTGTAATAGTCTCTCATATCACTAAGTTTTTCATATTATATGAAGATTCTACATTGGCAAAAGAGAATAATTCTTTTTAAACAAAAGTTAGAAATATCCCAGGAGAATACATAATAAAAGCACCATTATATAATTATCTAAATATTTTAGGCTAGGTACGGTGGCTCACACCTGTAATCCTAGCACTCTGGGAGGCCGAGGCAGGAGGATAGCCTGAGCTTAAGAGTTTGAGACCAACCTGAGCAAGAGCAACACCCTGTCTCTACCGAAAATAGAAAAATTAGCAGGGCGTGGTGGCATGCGCCTGCAGTCCCAGCTATTTGGGAGGCTGAGGCAGGAGAATTGCTTGAACCCAGGAGTCTGAGGTTGCTGTGACCTAGGCTGATGCCACAGCATTCTAGCCCAGGTGACACAGCAAGACTCCATCTCAAAATAAATAAATAAGTATATATTTTAATTTAAACCGTAACTTACCATATAAGGAATATTCTGCTTCCTGACCTGTGTCACTCTCACTGGAGGTTGATGTGAGGCTGGTGGTTAAAGTATTACTTAATGACTGACCAACTGATAAAACTGTTGTTGCTGTAGCTACATTGCTGCTGCTAGTCACACTGGATGTTGACATAGTCACTGTTGATGTTGTACCAGGTGTGGTCAAATTAGGGAAACTCTGAGCACCCATAAGAGGAGAAGCTAAAGATAAAAATGAAGCAAATCAGTACAAAATAGGTGGGATTGTAGGAAGCTTAGAAAAAACAAGTTTTATATTTTTCAAAGAGTGAGGTTATGAAACACATTAAAAATAGAAAGGCTGAAAAGCAACAACTTTGGGAACCCAACTGAAATCCAACTAAAATTTCTTGTATTTATAGCACTATTATTTTTCAAAATATTAAGCCTAGCTTTTAAAAAAAAGCCAAACGAGCAATGAAATAATTCTCAACATATTTTCCAAGGGAATTACTTTGACCTCTTAGTAGCTTAAATTAGAATTTTCTGAAACTAAAATCAATGTAGAGCCTAAGTAAAAAGTATACCAGTTTTGGTTTGAATGGACTATAATATTTAACAGTTATCTATTTCCTCATGCAACTTTGCTTAACGATTTATCATAAAGGAGTGGAAAATAGAACTATTATTATCTTATCCTTTTAGAGTGAGGTTATCATACCTGATCTGAATTCTTAAAATATTATGATTCCATGTAACTTCATATTCCTGAAGTGCTAAATTTGATGTAGCTGTATCTCTATTTGTTTAATGATCTAGTTAAAGACTGCAGCCAGAACACACTGAACAAGAGACCCTACTTTGCATCTCTCAGAGTGGAAAAAGCATTGGGTTCCATAAGGAAAAGCTCACTTACTTGCTGTGCTCATCACATTCCTCCCCAAAGTATTAGTGTTGTTATCACTGCTGCTTCGGCTTAGATTCATGTTGTTCGTGGCATTAGTCCGTGCTATGTTTGCCACTCTCCTTACAAAACTCTCCAAGCTAGAAGTTTCTCTTGAGGACAGGTTAGGCACACTTGCACTAGAGCTCATTGGGGCCCCAGCAGCCAACAAAGAACTCACTGACAGTCTGTTACTTGCTGAAGAGCTAAGGGGTCGTTGTGAAGCTGCTTCTTTATTAGTTAATTCAGATACTGAACTAACATCAGGAGAGCTTACACTAACAATTCCCATGGATATTGCACTAGACTCCCCAGGAGTACGAACAGAACTATCAGGGCCTAACTTCCTTTCAGCATTTTCACTTCCCGTTTCCGCAGTTAAGGTGCTGGTGCTTGCACTGGAAGATGACCCTACTTCTGTTTGAGGGATGTTTTCAGCAGATGAAAGAACAACAATTGGTTCATGGACATCAGCTCCTGAAACTATACTGTGTTCCATTACAATTTCTGATCTCCGTTCCGTTTTGGTCGAACCCAAGCTGATGTCGCTGCTACTGGCCACGCTACACACAGAACTGCTGCTTCCTTTTCTACTTGAGGAGCCTGCAGCAGCAGATGTCTTGTCTGGACAGTTGTTTTTCACCAAGCTGCTCCATGATTGCGTTGTGCCTGAAACAGTGGATGAAACAGGTTTGGGTGATGCCACTGTATCAGGGTCGTACCCTGGTGCAAGCTTGAGGTCAAATTTTCCTTCTGCGCCCATACGGTAAGAGTTTGAGCCACCAGCATCCCAGGTGACATCAATCCAGCCTGGAAAGGGACAGGAGTTTGTGAGACCCAGCAGAAAGCAGATAGGAGCGTGTCAGACAGTAGCTCCACAATATGGGATCAGCTTTTCATCAGTGCTGTACTTCTCTGAATTGCTACAGTCATTTAAGGTCTGCCAATTAAAATGTAAATTGTTGGACTCTAATCAATTGAAACATTATTTGACTATATAAGATTAGACTAGCTATCTGAAAGCCTGTAGTATTTAACTCTCATGATAAAATTATGTTAAGGAAAAGAAATATGTACTATATACAAGGTTTGTGGGAAATATTTAAAATTCCTTTTTTTCCCCTTATTTCTGAACTATTCTATCTAGAGATGTATAAAATCAATGTAAGGGTCATGTTTAATCTATTGGGTTATTTTTTAAATGGAAGAATTGTTTAAAAAAATGAAAAAGACTGATACAAATGGCAAAATACTGCCACTTCAGCAAGTAAATGAAATCTAAGTAAAAGTTTTTTAATTGCTAAATATAATTATGGAGTCAAAAAAGTGCCAGCTTACCATTAATTTCCAAGTTTGGGCTGAACCCACTAAATGACAGACAAAATATTCATATATTACTATATAAATTTTAGGTCACTAGCTCAAATAAAGCACTAAGTTAGCATTTCGGTTGTGTTCTCAAAGTTCAGTGGTTCTTTGGTTCTCTTATGATTAAGTTTAATAAATTTAAATAAGCGCAGAAAATTCTAATAAAATTTAAAGAGCATGCTGATGAGCTCTTTTATTAGAACCTATTTGCTAATGCTAATAACATATAAAGAACTAATCAGCATAATGGTATTCAACCTATATATTTACTTATACCCAGAAAATAATAGTCATACTTTTTGTAAAAAGGTAATTAATTTCCAAAGCAGAAAATTAACTGCCTATTAGAAAGGAAATTAATAGAAAGTTTACAATCTTATTTTAGTGTTATAAGCTAACTATTTCAGGGAAAAACATAACACATGAAAAACATTTATTTTTTTAAGTACAACAAGCCTTTATAGAGTTATTTAAAAGTTCTTAACCCACACATGCACAGGGCACAAGGTCTGGCAACCACCCATCCACCCACACACCCAGTCAGCCAACCCACACATCCACTAAGTTCATGTTTATGATGAAGCTCGAAGGGGTATAAACAATATTGAATTACCTGTGGGGATTATCTGCATGAGTTCTTTGAAAGGAAAAGTGACTGCCCCAAATCTACATTAAGTAGCTTAGATGAGATTTCAATTGCCTTAATTTTTTTCTGTATGCTGAAATAACCTCTGAAAAATCAACACTTAACTCTCTCTTCTGCCACACAGAATCATGTGAGAAAAGGAAAGGTTCAAAAACAGATCCCAATCCCAAATAAAAATGACTTTTGTGTTGTATTAGTGGTCCCAAAAACATACTGATAATTTATTTCACAGCACTTACCAAGATTTACAATTGTGTATTTATTTGTTTCACCCAGAAGGCAGGGGAGCATACTTTTTTTTGACCATTGAACATGTGAATTCTAATGAAGTTGCTTTACATAGTAGGTACTCAATATTTGGAGAATAAATGGATATTCCTACCAATACACAGACTCTTTGGAAGGGAAACAAGTGTAATTGATAAAATGTGGAAAAATACTAAAAAATGTAAATCATTTATATTAGGCTTCAGAATGTGTTTAAACTATTATCTAAAACCTTCTGGTGGAACTAAGAAAGGGTACATACATAGTACACGTAAGTGTACAGGTACAAAACTCACAACTCCTATGCCTAAAAGATACAGAGTTTGTCATGATGAGGCATTATTAAAAATGGTTGGCTTAGGTATTTGAAAGCTAAGGACCCTACCTGACATAAAGGTTTCACGGCTTGACAACACCAATAGCCATGCTGGTCAGCCAAAACTCAAATCTCTACATTTGTCAGATCAGCAAAAATAGGCCCTTCTTCAATGCTAAATTCTGAAAATAAGATATTAATTTTTCTATGCAGTCGCTTCAGTTGACTCCATCCAGAGGAAAATGAACTATATTCACATGTCCCTAACTAGTCTCCTCATATCAAGTCATATACTTCAAGGCCAAAACAATTACAAAAGATAGAATATTAACTTATTAGTAAGTATCATCAAGATGCCTAAATACAAGAACATTTGAAACTCCTGAGTTGAACAGTACTACTGTAATCTAAACTATTACTGGTATTTATGAATTTTGGATCACTGTAAAGCTGCCTTGATTACGATGATTTGCAATTAGGATATGATGCTATACAGAAATGTATTTGGGGGCCAGGCGGTAATCCTAGCACTTTGAGAGGCTGAAATGGGAGGACTGCTTGAGGCCGGGAGTTTGAGACCAGCCTGAGCAAGAGCGAGATTCCATTCTCTACAAAAAATAGAAAAACTAGCCAGGTGTGGTGGCACATGCCTGTAGTCCCAGCTACTCAGGAGTCTGAGGCAAGAGGATCACTTGAACCCAGGAGTTTGAGGTTGTAGTGAGCTATGACGACACCCCTGCAGCACTCTGGACTGGGCAACAGAGCAATATTCTGCCTCAAAACAACAACAAAAAAAGTAAATATTTAAAAAAAAAAAGAAATGCATGAGGCACTGTGGTAATTCCAGGAACAGAATCTTAAAAGCAATAAAATCAAACAGTTTATCTAAATAAATAAAGGCTTTAGCACATAAAGCATGAATATATGAAGAGATTAAATGGTAGTCATTCTCCTAAGCATTCTCGCTTTTATTATAGTTCTTTAGATATTTGGTATTAAGTTGAGAATATGAACAATTTCCTTTTTTTTAATGCTAGGCAAAATTGATACAAACAGACCCACTACTGCTTAGGTAAATTATCTGCTAATAAATCAGCCTTATAGTTGTAACGAAAAAATTAGTCACTATAGTTGCTTTGGAGTTAACAGCGATTTATTAAGTGGGTAAGGATTTTGCTAAAATCTACAGAATCAAAGGAAGTTGATTTACACAATAACCCTTACAAAACATAAAAGTTTAAACTCCCAAAAAAAGCACTGTGAAATAATGATAATATACTAACAAATAAAGAGGCTACATTTGTTTCAAGCTTTATAGAAAAATATGAAGTTAAAAGGTTAATCCTTTTTCTTCTGCATGATTTATAATACAGGAAAAAACTATTGCCTGGTTCCTGTAAGACTAACAAGAAAAGTGTAAGAAATTAAAACCCAAAGTAAACTTGAGAATAATAAACTAGGGGAAAAAAAGAAAACATGTCTTGAGGGTACTCAACTTACACTAAGCTTGATAATCACTTCAAAATATTAGCAATAAGTTTCTAGTCAAAACCCAAGAACTTAAAATTTTCCCCAATTTCTTAATGTTTTTTCCATTTTTCATGTGAAATCACTATCAGTTCTTCTAAAGTGTTGGTACACTTACACAATTTATAAATTATCCCAAGATAAAAGGAAAAAAACCTCTAAGACCCTGTTTCTACATTACAAATGCAAAGCACCTACTCACCATTATGTAGTTCTCCTGTGACAGTGCCTTCTCCCTGTGGGCTGCCATCCTGATCTCGCCATTTCCAGTCAAGGCCTCTGATAACACGAGCTCCTGGAACCATGTATTTCAGAACCTGGGAGCGTACTAGACGTCTCTGTCGTCTAAGATTTGCTTCTGCTTCCTTAGCTGCCTTCCCTGTCAGGTAGAATTTAGAGAAATATAAACCAAATCATTTTTTATAAATATAATCATTTTAGTTAGAAAAACGTCTTATCTCTTTACCTAGCTGATCTTCACATACTCCATTTACAGTGCCATAAAGTTCAAATCCAGATAGTGAGAGGTAGTGTGTCTGTCCACTAGCATTCTTCCCCATCTGTTTAATTCTCACATGTCGCCATCCTTGTTTCTCATCCTTTGGTGGATCAAGAGGCCAGGTGGCGGTTGACCTATAGATGTGTTAGAGAAAAAATTGGGTAATGTTTAAAATAAATGAAAAAAATATTCAAGATGAAAAAGATCTTTTACATAATACAGAACTGTAGAAAAAATAAAACTTTAATATTCACTCAACAGTTCATTACAAGGATCAAGAAACCAATGGAGGAAAAAAGTACTCGAGAAAACAAGTTAAAATGAAATGTTTACATGTATGCTATTAATTTTACACATAACATTAAATAATTTATGATTAATATAATCTAAAGACAAAGTCTACAAAGAGTAAAAGATATGCTTTTACGGTAAAAAAAAGTCTTTTGTTATAATTCTTACAAAGTTTTAAATAATGGATTAAAATTTCAACTTTAAAGTTTGAAAAGGTTGATTACCTATTAATCCTAAGTTCTTTTCATAATATATCAAATGTAGAAAGCGGTTTAAGTACATACACTACTCCCTGAAATGTGCCATAACACACAATGAAAACACAGCTAATTTTTTAGAAATATAATTACTGACCTATTTTTTAAAAAAATAATATATGATTGGCCGGGCATGGTGGCTCACACCTGTAATCCTAGCACTCTGGGAGGCCGAGGCGGGCAGACCGTTTGAGCTCAGGAGTTCAAGACCAGCCTAAGCAAGAGCGAGACCCCGTCTCTACTAAAAATAGAAAGAAATTGGCCAAACAACTAAAAATAGAAAAAATTAGCCAGGCATGGTGGTGCGTGCCTGTAGTCCCAGCTCCCTGGAAGGCTGAGGCAGGAGGATTGCTTGAGCCCAGGAGTTTGAGGTTGCTGTGAGCTAGGCTGACAGCCATGGCACTCTAGCCCGGGCAAGAGAGTGAGACTCTGTCTCAAAAAAAAAAAAAAAAAAATATATATATATATATATATATATATGATCAATACATAAAATTTAAGAAGAAATACATAAAAATAAGAAAATTTTAAGTCAGCCATAATTCTATAAACAGCAATAGCCAGTTCTTTTGTTGAACACTCACATATATTATGTAACTATAAGGAGAGTTTATAAAAAGCTAATTCCATTTTTTGTTTCCACTAGTATACTATACACATATATATAGCTATATATTAATTTTTAACACAAGTATTAATACTAATCACTTCTTGGCCTTTTGACTAAGAGCAAATGCAAAATATTCGGGTCAGCTTCTACTAATATTTACTCTAAAGTTTTTGACAAAGTCTTGGTAAAGTCAGTATTTACAAGTTTTAATGCCCAGAGAATCAAGTGATTTGTTTTTAGAATGAAAATCTTGTTTCACTGTTTCACAAAGAAGAGAGCTCTAAAGTATACAATTACAAAAATAAAGAAAGCTCTTTACTGAGTTTTCCAATTTGCAAAGACTCCTCAACTAACCCTGGTTCATTGAGACTGCAGTCATCAACATGGGTATACAAAGAAGTCCAGTTCTGTCCATCTTTGGATACCTGGAAAACCCAATTTCTCAGTGCAGACCTTCCATAACCACGAGCATGTCGAAGTGTATATGCTGATGGTATCACCCAGAGACCCAGATCTATGGCAAACCAGGCATTCTTATCATCATTGCTATGACAATTTAGAGCTGAATTATCACGACTTAATATGTCTTCTAAGCGGCCATAAGGTAGATTTCTTCCTTCTGATGATGTTACTACTACAAGTCCATAAGCAGCTGGATTTACCCATTCATATGCAGTTCTATACAAAAAAAGAAAAATTAACAATGTTAATTGTATTTGTCTATATTAACTTTTAAATATAAAATTATATTTAAATAAAATTCTAGAATTGGCAATTTAGATGTTTTCCTCAAAAAAAGTAATTTGGATAATCTTAAATTTAACCTATAAAATAAAATTCCTTAAACAACAGGATACTCAAAAAACGGTTAATAATTTCATTCTACTTCACAGAATTCTTTTTCCAGATGAATATTGTCACTCTAGCTTAAATAGAATGACTTACTTTGCATTTGTCCCAATCCAGTAAATGATTCCATTTTCATCAAAATCATGCTGGTGCCGAAATATAAAATTTTGGCCTTCTCTTAATTTTCGAACAAAAACAAATGAAGATCGGTCAAAATCATACCACTGCTTTGCTACCTAAATCAAAGAAAATAAGGGAGACATTCATTCACCTTAATGCTATTTTCAAACACATTGCCCACTTTTTTCCTATACCTTTAATGTGAATTGTTTTATTATAACAAATGCTCATCTGAAAATATTTGAAAAACACACAGAAAAATAAAAAAGTCCTACAACTAAAGCACCTCATATTAATATCATAGAGTTATTTCTGGCTGGGCATGGTGGCTCACACCTATAATCCTAGCACTCTGGGCAGCCGAGGCCTCTGGGAGGATCGCTTGAGGTCAGGAGTTCCAGACCAGCCTGACCAACAGCGAGACCCCATCTCTACTAAATATAGAAAAAAAACTAGCCGGGCGTGGTGGCATGCACCTATAGTCCCAGCTACCCAGGAGGCTGAGGCAGGAGGACTGCTTGAGCCCAGGAGTCTGAGATTGCTGTGAGCTAGGCTGATGCCACAGCACTCTACCCAGGGCAACGGAATAAGACTCTGTCTCAAAAAAAATACACACAAAAAAAATCAGAGTATTCCTTTAGTCTATTATTTAAACTCAACGGATAGGATAAAACAAAGTCTTAATCACAGTGTGCAAGAACATTTTTCTATTATCATTTATACATTTTAATAGCTATATAAGATTCAAGTTAATGGAAATAATTATCATAAATAATCACTTATGAATTAAAAATAAATTTAAAAAAAATTTTAAATATAAATAATTACTTGGCATTCCTTTATTGATTGGAATTATGGTTTTGTTCACTATTCCAGTATTAAAAAGAACTATAATAAACATCTTCATGTAGAAAGTATTTATGGTATACCTAAGATTATGTTCTTAAAATTAGATTCCTAAAAATACAATTACTGGGTCAAACTGTATTACCATAACTCTAGGTACACACTTCCCAGACTACTGTTTTAAAGGGCTAAACCACAGCTGAGAATGCTTATTTCACCAGGCCACTGCCAGAAGCTCACCATTTTCAAGAGATACTGTTCCAGAGATTCAACTGTAGCTAAAGGTTCCATCTTCAACATTCTGCCAGTACGGTCTATCAGTGCAGTTTCACCAGGTGCACGTTCCAAGCGAAATCGTAATCTTCTTGTAAGTATCTATGCAAAAATTATCAAAATCCTTTAGAAAATGCCTCGCCTTTTTCTCAGAACTGCAAAAATGACAAATACTACATAACCATAACAACTGAAATTTATAAAGCATAACCATAATGGAATTACCAATGAACAAATGTCTTTTTCCCACTAAATGTTTTTTTCCTTAAAAGGTCCACTGAATAAGTAACAATGGCTATGGAAAAACAAAAACAAAAACTGGGTAGCAGTACCTGACCCTGTACTATGGAAACTGAATAGAGTTAAGTCACCAGTGGCCTACAGGGTTGCTCAGGCTGGGTGAAGTCTAAATTCCTCTCAGTCCTTTTACCTGCAGTCTATTGTATCACCTGTATTCCCTGTCTCACATCCCCTTCTTCCCACAAACCCTTCAGTTCGCTTGGCCTGGTTCTCTAAGTGCATGTGGTAAGTCTACCAGCAGCCCTTGTAGTTCCAGTTTCCAGAGAGTGCGGGCACAGAGTGGCCGGTGCTGGGAGGTTTGGGGCATGCTCCATTTTTGTAGGCGACCTTGCAGAGAGGTGCAGAGAGAGGCAGTAGGCAGAGAAGCAGTAGGCAATGGGTAAAGTTGAGCTTTGGTTGCCAAAGAATAGGGAGTATGAGAGCTTACATTCTAAAATTAAGTCTTTTTCTTTTGCAGGACTCTAGTTCTTGTCCTCAAAGAATTGAAAATCCAAATGTAAAAGAGAGCCAACAAATAATAAGTGGTTAATGCAGCGTAGTGAGTGTGTTAATAAAGGTACTTAGGGAAAGCAGATGAGGAGGCAATTAGGGGAAACATGGTGGTAGAAGGCCTTCAAAGTTCATTCCCCAGGACCACCACCAAGAAAAAAAAAAAAAAAAAGAAGAAGGCCTTCAAAGACTCAGATGTCATTTAAGCTGGGCCTTGAAAAGCGAACAGGGCTTTATAAGGCAATTTAGACGAGAAGGCTCAATCAAGGCAAAGACACAGACCATTAAAGGTTTGGGGACTGCTGGATAGCCGGCTGTGACTAGAACAATGGTTCTTAGCCTTTTTCTGGCACACCAGTTCTTTTGAAAACACGGTAAAAGTTATGGATGAGCTTCCCAGGAAAATGTGCATGTACCTATCAAAATATTTTGCATATGATTTTATCGAGAAAAATCGTGAAAGACTTTGAAATGGCAAAAAAAAAAAAATTACTTGGTGTCTTGCCTCGCTCACTCTTCTGGGTTATCTATGCCTTTCATTGTCGTGGAGCTATTTTACAACTTTGTAACTTGTAGAAAATGATAAAAATGGAAATTAGGTTTGTCCAGTGGAGATGCAATTAACTATTACCCTGACTAGTATGTATTAGCAACATTCCTGATTACCTATATATGTGTCTGCCTTTTGAATTCTCCTTCGAACTGGTTTTTTCTGTTTTATACGTTTGACTGTTATTTATTTTCTTATTCCCACTTCCGTCCCCCTCAGAATGTAAACTCCAGTTATCTTCTTTCCCTCCCAAACTTCCCCTTACATCTCCTTCACAATTCCTCCCACAGTGGTGACCACTTAATACTGATTATCCTGAAGAAAGAAGTAGGCGTCTGAAGCATGTGTTTCTTTTAAAAGAGGACTTCTGTGAGCACGGTGCTCACACCTATAATCCTAGCACTCTGGGTGGCCGAGGCAGGAGGACTGCTTGAAGCCAGGAGTTGGAGACTAGTCTGAGCAAGAGATCCCCGGACTAGCTGGGTGTGGTTGAACCACAACTGAAGTCGCAGTTACAGAGGTGGCTAAGGCAGGAGGATTGCTTGAACCCAGGAGTTCGAGGTTGCAGTGAGCTATGATGAGGCCACTGCACTCCAGCCTGGGTGACACACAGGAAGACCTTGTCTCCCAAAAAAAACAGGACTTCAAGGACAAATTGCTTCACCTCCAAATCAAGTTCAAGCTCACTGTTGTCTCATCAGTGTGTTTGTATTTTGCTTTCCCTATATTCCCACCACCCAGAAGAGAGCTTGACACCCGGTAGGCACACCAGTAGTTGCTTGTTGAATCAATAAATTAATTCCTTTTCTTAAAAATCTGAAATTGGTCACAGGACAGAGTAGTTACTGACATACTCCAACCAGCAGACTGTTCGAAAAGGGCCAGAGGGGCCTTTGTCAGGCCCGGCACAGTGGGGCAGGGAAGAGCCTGAGCTCAGGTATTTTTTTCCCCCAATGGGCCCCACAATAATTAGTCTAACTTGACCAAATGCTGTCAACGAGATGCCACTTTGTAGATGGATGCCCGAAACCCCTGTGGTAAAATGCAACACGAATTTGTCTAAGGTCTGCATATCCTAGATGTACTTCAAGTTGTGAACAAAGCAATAAAGATTCTGACGTCTTCACTTAACAAAGCCACAAAAAAAATCTTGAACTCGTTTTTAACACTTAACTGGTTCCCTTATTTATGGTCAAATGCAGCATAGGACAGATCACATATACAACGGTGATCCTGTAAGATTATAGGTGTGTAGTAGAAGATACCATCTAGGTTTTTGTGAGTACATCATAAAGTAAGTATACTCTGTGATGTACTTCACAATCATCTAATGACACATTTTGCAAAATGTATCCAGGTCATTAAGCAACCCATGACTATACTTAAATAAAATCTTTACCGTGTATTCATTTAAAAAACAAAAAGTTAACTTGCTAGAATTTCTAAACAAATCCAAATATACATAGTTTAAATAAATTTACTACAGAAGTATTAAATCTCTAACTTACAACTACAATTTTCCAGGTAAATTTTTGAAAAGTAGCTAATCAGCTTATTCCTTTAAACTCAGAATATATTACACAGGATATGAGTAAACCTAATCTGAAAATCTGAAATGCTCCAAAATGTGAAACTTTCTGAGCACTGACATGAAACCTAATCAGATTTTTAGATTAGTTATGCTTAACTTAATACAAATATTCCAAAATCTGAAAAAATCTGAAATCTGAAACACTTCCGGTCCCACATATTTCACAAGGGATATTCAACCTCTATAACCTAAAGCAAATAAACTTTTAAAAATAAAAGAGAGCTTTTAATCCAATACATTTTAGTAAGCAACAGGTATAGCGCTAGCAACTTTTGGTAGTTTTATTCTGGGATCTATGTTAACTAATTCCTATTAAAACACAATCGAAGATTTGTATGTGCATTTCGGTAGCATTTTAGACTACAAAATTAGCAAACAGCACATTCCTGGCCTTTCTATCTTTGGACCTTGCACAATCTCCTAACAAGAAAAGTACATAATAAAAGATATTGGTGCTCCTAGGACTGTATAAGCAGGTGAATTTTCCAGTCTTGGAGACTTATCTCCAACCAATTCACTCACCAAGAATAAAGCCTAAAAATGATGAACCAAACAGTCTCCTTTGCTTCTATCATTCTGTCTAAAACAAAACACAAAGTGGCCCTCTACATCTTTTTAATTAACATATAGAGAATGTCAGGTGCACCAACTGCACTATATAACTCCCTAGATAAGCACTCTAGCGTAGGAGTCTAGTGGCTTCAGTAACACTACTGGGTTCTCAGGGATATGGAAATTATTGTTTGCTTTGAGTAGGCAAATATAATTTGGCGAATATAGCTCCTTAGTCACTTATTAAAGGCTATATTTAAAAGAAACTATTGGCCAGGCGCGGTGGCTCACGCCTGTAATCCTAGCACTCTGGGAGGCCGAGGCGGGTGGATCGCTCAAGGTCAGGAGTTCGAGACCAGCCTGAGCAAGAGCGAGACCCCATCTCTACTAAAAATAGAAAGAAATTATCTGGACAACTAAAAATACATATATAGAAAAAATTAGCCGGGCATGGTGGCGCATGCCTGTAGTCCCAGCTACTTGGGAGGCTGAGGGAGGAGGATCATTTGAGCCCAGAAGTTTGAGGTTGCTGTGAGCTGGGCTGAAGCCACGGCACTCTAGCCAGGGCAACAGAGCCAGACTCGGTCTCAAAAAAAAAAAAAGAAAAAGAAACTATTCCATGCAGAATGCAGGATAGATTGGATAAAAGTAAGATTCCAAGCAGAAGGACCTCCTAAGAAATACTAAAGAAACCCACAAAAAGTGTGATAAAGATCTAGGCTGGTATCTTAGCAATAAAAAGTTTGTTTTGTTTGTTCACATCTAAATCCCAGCTAACAAAAGAATAACTGAATGAATGGGATGTATACATGAAGATCGATCGATTGATCGATCGATCTATCTATCTACAGAGAGAGAGAGACTGAGCGAGGAGGAGGAAGAAGAGGAAAGAGGTTATAAAAAACCATGTGATCAACAGGAATCGCAGACTTAGGTGATCTGGCTCTAATCAATAACATAATGAAAGAAATGGTGCTTAAAATATTTTCAGGTTTTTTTTATGCTGAAAACACGGAGATAAATAAGGGACTTACTATGGTCTGAATGTCTGTGTTACCCAACCCCCCTCAAATTCCTATGTTGAAACTTATTCCCCAGTGCAGCAGGACTTGCAGTGTTGGGAGGTGGGGCCTTTGGGAGTGATTAAGGCTTAAGAAGAGAGCCCTCATGAATAGGATCAGTGCCCTTGTAACAGGCCTGAGGGAGCTTGAATGCCCCCTTCCACCATGCGAAGATGTATCTATGAGAAACAGACCCTCACCACATCGAATTTCCTGGCACCTTGATCTTGGAATTCCCAGCATCCAGAACTATGAGCAATAAATTTCCAGTGTTTATAACTTACTCGGTCTATTTTCTTATAGCAGCCCCAATGAACTAAGGGCTTGACTCATAATTGTAGACTAGGAGGAACACTTTTCTTTGCTTTTTCCACTGATAAAATATCTTTTTCTACATATGATCTACCAAATATGATTTGATACTTAAAATAAACATTAAATGAATAAATTTATCATTTCCACGTGCTTTGATCACAGTAGACCTGAAGTACCAATACATTCAAGAATCATTAAAAGATCAAATGACTTCTAAGCTAAAAACTTTAAAGAATAAGCACGATCGTTTTTATTTTAATCCAATAGGAAAGGGAAAATTTCTAAAAAATAAAAGTATAGCACTGTGCCTAGATGCATTCAGCAATACTAGCCACGGCATTTTTCATGGTTACCTGGAGGTTATATGTGGATCCTGGTGTATCATACAAATGGAGAGGTAGACGTTCAATAGATTCTAATACAGCTATTAACTTTCGAATTAATGCAACTGCTGGTCGACTGTGGGGAAAAAAGTTATTGTTAAGAGCTTTTGTATAATTGCATGCAAATGTTCATGCGGAAACTGCAGTAACTAACCTCATACAGACTTCTACTTTTTCATGAGTGCAAAGTTTAATTTTGCATTAGATTACTTCTGAGTAAGCAGAAATACTATCATAACTCAATTTCCTTTACTTAAGAATTTTCATTTTTCTAAAAACAATGTTATCAATTGCATTCTAAACAGATATGCAACTTATTTTTGTAAAGTTTAAATAATTTCATTATGTGATATTTGATACAATAAAAAAGAATGTGAAGCAACAAAGTTTTGAAAATGACAGTATTTGATGGCAAGGGTATCACAGCATATGCTTTCTCTATTAAAGTGTAAACTGGCATATCATTTCTGGAAAGTAATTTGAAAATTTGAATCAAGAACCTTTAAAAATTGGGGCAGGGCTGGAGAGAGAGAGAAAAAAAAAAAACCTTTAAAAATCATCTTTAAGAGCTGGGCGCAGGCCGGGCGCGGTGGCTCACGCCTGTAATCCTAGCACTCTGGGAGGCCGAGGCGAGCGGATTGTCCTGAGCTCAGGAGTTCGAGACCAGCCTGAGCAAGAGCGAGACCCCATCTCTACCAAAAATAGAAAGAAAATTAATTGGACAGCTAAAAATATATATAGAAAAAATTAGCCGGACATGGTGGCACATGCCTGTAGTCCCAGCTACTCGGGAGGCTGAGACAGTAGGATTGCTCGAGCCCAGGAGTTTGAGGTTGCTGTGAGCTAGGCTGACGCCACGGCACTCACCCCAGGCAAGAGAGTGAGACTCTGTCTCAAAAAAAAAAAAAAAAAAGAGCTGGGCGCAGCAGCATGTACCTGTAGTCCCGGCTACTTAGGAGGCTAAGATGGGAGGATTGCTTGAGGCCAGGAGTTCAAGGCTATAGTGAACCTGTGAATGGACAATGCACTCCAGCCTGGGCAACATTGTGAGACCCTCTCTTAAAAAAAACTATAAACTTTAACATAGTATTACCGCCTAAGGAATTTACGCAAAAAGATGTTTCCACTGAGACTAGTACATTTAAGTATTAGTAATAATTTGCGAAGGGCTAAAATGTTTAATACAGTAATATTTCAATAAATTAAACATCCATAAAGATATACACTCATGAAAAATGATATTTGAAATTAATAAAATTAGGCCAGATGAGGTGGCTCACGCCTGTAATCCCAGCACTTTGGGAGGCTGTGGCAGGAGGATTGCCTAAGGTCAGGAGTTCAAGACTAGATTGGGCAACATAGTGAGATCTCATCTTAAAAAAAAAAAAAAAGAAAACAAAAAGAAAAACAAAGAAATTAGCAAGGCGTGGCGGGGCAAGCCTGTAGTCCTAGCTATTTAGAAGGCTGAGCCAGAAGGATCTCGAGCCCAGAAATTCAAGGCTAGAGTAAGCTTTGAGGGCATCACTGCACTCCATGCCCAGGTGACAAAGTGAGCCCGAGTCCCAAAAAAAAAAAAAAAATTATTGAATAAATTTTATAATTTATTATAAAAAAAATTCAATCACATTCAAAACTAGACAAAATAGTATAATGAACCCTTATCAACACATGGCCCAGCATTAGCTAACTAATGGCCAATCCATTTCTATCTATATTCCCACCCAGTTCTCGCCTTCCTATTTATTTTCAAAAAATGCCAGAGAGCTTATCATTTCATTCAGAAAAATTTTGAGTATGTAGTCCTACAAAAGATAATTCTTAAAAAAAACATTATCACACATAAAAAGAATTAACAATTATTACTATCTTCATCTATTTAATCAGTGTTCAAATTAAACAAGCATGTAATTTAAACTAAGTGATCCCCTGTACTCATTCCAGAAAAGTAATTTAAATGTTTTCTTTTATTCTATCAGATTAAGAAACTAATTCAAATTTTTCCTCTAATTATAGATTTATAATATAATCTATTTTTTATTAAATAAGAGTTCCTTTTGTGTGTATAAATGCTATATTAGACTTAATTTAAATAAAGTATACCAACTATGCAAACATTACAAACATAATTAAAAGAAATTTGGGGTTTACCTTTCATCATCTTCATTTTCACTAAAGGCTGTTTTGAAAACATTTATTCTTTCAACCAGCTGACTACAATCTTGTTTCATATCCAAATCCACACTCTAAAGAAAATAAAAAGTAGAAAGAACAAAAACCATTCTGAAGGATTTTACTGAAATTTATCAAAAACTCATGGAGATATGAATATTAATATATTATAAAATTATCAAATACATTGCTTTGACAAGGGGCCATGGGAAAAAACTATCAATACAATTTGAGTTAAATCATTAGTCATTTAATCTTGCAATTCAAATTCTTTTTACTATATGACTAGTACACCATGGCTAACAGAATTTTCTCCTTCTTTAATGTTATAATGCAGTCAGCAATTACACTGTAAAATCAATGTTTCTCCAAGTATTCAAGATGATTTCAGATTATATATGAATAAACATTTTCCATTTTAACATCACTATTTAATGAGCATTAAAAAAACTGGTACGTCAAAACCATGATTTCACAGATATTACTAAGTGGTATAATGTGATATATCACTATAATTTAATAAATAGGAATAAATGCAAATGGTAAAATCTACAAAGGGAATATGAAATTCATTGACGTTAAAGTGAATCTTAAGAGTGCATCATGACATACAATGATTAAGATCAAGAAATTAAAACGCCAAGTAAAACTGAAATGGGAAGAAACCTTTCCTCCATTAAAATAAAAAAAAATTTATCACGATAAAGAGATATTCAAGGTAGACTAAATCAAAGAAAAATACATGGTTATTAGCAAATACTTGCCACATATTCACATAAACTCCCTAAACTTTCATTGTTCACAAATTAATTTTATACATATAATTTAGGTACTTACTCAAAATAAACTCAATTATTTGATTCAACTGGCTCAAAGTAATGACACAACTTAAAAGGCTGGGAAAATTAAGAAATACAAACTTTACTCAGTTTTCAAGTATTTTTTAATAAAACAAACTCAAAATCACTCTACCGAAAGCACAGCTACAAATAATTTTTAAAACTATATTATTTTTTTCTCTACTATTCAATAAACTTACATTGTTTAAAACAGTAAGAAGTGCTTGCACCAAGCCACTACTGCACATTTCATATGGTGAAATTGTGTTTTCATCCTTCAAAAGTACAATTAGGTTTTCTAAAGCTGTCTTCATTAAATCTCTCCAAGTGTTCTCACCCTCAATACACTGAAAGAAAAAAAAATTTTAATGAAGACAATCAAAAAAACACAGCTCTTAAAGTAACATCAATTATCATGAAATAAATTAGATAGTAAACATTAAAAGTTCAAATTATTAAAGCAAATTACCTCTACCCAAAGGTTAACAAACTTTTTAATAAAGGGTCCAGCATAAAGATTGTAGGCACTGCAGGTCACATAGTCTCTGTCACATCTATTCAGCTCTGCTGTTGTAACACCAGAGCAGTCAAAGACAAAATGTAAATGAATAAGCATGGCTATGTGCAATAAAATTTTATTTATCGACACTAAAGTTTTATTTTTATATAGTTTTCATGTGTCATGAAATATTATCCTGCTTTTTACTTGTTTTCAATCATTTAAAAATATAAAAACCATTCTCATCTCACAAAGTTATACAAAAACAGGTAGCAGGCCAGATTTGACCCATGGGCCATAATTTGCTGAACCCTACTCAACAACCAGGATATAAAGGACAGAGGGGAAAAAAAGAAACTAAAATTCACTGAGTCATAAAATCTAGAGGTTGACATACTTGTCTATTTGTATGAAGTTCCCAAGATGACTCTAACTGAGTTGCGATGTTTCTGAGTGTTACCACTACTCCACGAGGCATGCTTTCAACAGCTTTAAAGTGGTCATCATATAAATCTCGAGCCATAGTTCGTACCTACCAAAGTAAGCATGGCAAAATGTGAAATTTCACCATTAATAATTTTACCAGATCATCCCGTTTACATGCATGTATGCAACTTTAACAATTAAAATGTTTGTGCCATCTCAACCTCCAAAAAATGTTACTATTCATGTATGTCAAAGATTATAATGGTTAAAAAAGTACTACAGTAGATTTTAGCAGTGTTGACTAAAAGAGATCCTATAATTTTTAATTTTTAGTGAAACTTTACATGCAAAGTGCTTATTTCATTGAAAACAAATTTATACAATCTGCAAGAAATTAATCCTGCTTTTTTTTATAAAAGTAACCTGTTTATGGTGAACCAATTAGAAAATACAAATAAGCAAAAAAAAGAAAAAAGAAAACAAAACCATGTGTAATCCCATCAACTAAAGTTGACCATTTTAACATTCTGGGGTATACTTTAGGTTTTATGTCTTTTTTCTATTTATATTATTCATACATAGTATACTTGACAATCACATATTTTACATATTTTGCAATGAGAAGGAATGACACTACGATCAATTTGGGCACTAATTACCTCTCATTCAAGTTAAAATAAAGTTATTTGAGAGAACAACCGATACATGTTCTAGGCTTGCATCTGATGAAAGTTAGTACATGATACTAGTTACAAATATATGCTTAAATAATGTAAATTTAGGATTTATTTCATTCTATCATATTATAATCACAAACTAACCCAGTACAACTCTAATAGAAAAAAAAAAATCTCTCCCTAAACTACTTATTAATAATAATACCTTTCCATTCTATTTTGTTATGCCCTTCAGAATTAAAAGATAGCAAGTTCTAGATATTAGACAACTTTGAAGAAACCATCCCTTTTTTTTTTTTTTTTTTTTTGAGAGAGTCTCACTCTCTT
>RJWJ010004511.1:51313-75493 GCA_004363605.1 Indri indri
ACTACAGGCATGTGCCACCATGCCCGGCTAATTTTTTCTATATATATTTTTAGCTGTCCAATTAATTTCTTTCTATTTTTGGTAGAGACGGGGTCTCGCTCTTGCTCAGGCTGGTCTCGAACTCCTGAGCTCAGAACGATCCGCCTGCCTCGGCCTCCCAGAGTGCTAGGATTACAGGCGTGAGCCACCGCGCCCGGCCAAGAAACCATCCCTTTATAAAACAATATTAATAAATACTGAGGTTAAAGCTGATAGTTAAAATTATTTTTACCCAAAATTAGTATATTCCGATACGTACCATTTATATACACAAAAGAACAGCCACCTAGTTACTGAGTTGCTACTAATTTTAAATCAATAAAGCAAATCAATACTATTTTTTTTAAGAAAACTAGAATATAAGACTGAAACGATGTTCTCATCGATTTATTTTCCATATCATGCAATTTCAGTTCCTCATGAGTCAGTCTAGATTTGGTTAGTTAAAACAACATATTAGGGCCGGGCACGGTGGCTCACGCCTGTAATCCTAGCACTCTGAGAGGCCGAGGAGGGAGGATTGCTTGAGCTCAGGAGTTCGAGACCAGCCTGAGCAAAAGCAAGACCCGTCTCTACTAAAAATAGAAAGAAAACTAGCTGGACAACTAAAAAATATAGAGAAAAAATTAGCCAGGCATGGTGGCGCATGCCTGTAGTCCCAGCTACTCGGGAGGCTGAGGCAGAAGGATTGCTTGAGCCCAGGAGTTAGAGGTTGCTGTGAGCTAGGCTGACGCCACGGCACTCTAGCCCAGGCAAGAAAAAAGTGAGACTCTGTCTCAAAAAAAAAAAAAAAAAAAACCCAAAAAACAACATATTAGGTATTTCAAAAAATTCCTGAGACAGGTGAGTGGTAGTCAGCTTTATTCAAGGATTCCACATTTAGAAATTCAACTATTCACTGAATGTATTTGTAACCTCAAAAACAATACTTACAGTGCCTTCATAGTCATTCATGAACATGTAATCACTGGAGCAAAAAATCTGATTTGTCTAATTTGCATGTTCCTAGCTGAGTTCAAACAAGGTGAAACTCTTGTCTCAAGTTTCATACTACAAACAAGTGTCTTACAATCTATTTAGTGTCACATTTTTCCAATTTCTGTGTTTTGGTGATTTCACTGTTTAATATGGTCCTCAAATACAGTGTCTAAGTGCTATCTAGTGCTTCTAACTGCAAGACTGTGATGTACCTTAAAGGAAAAATGTGTGTGCTAAATAAGCTTCACTCAGGCGTAACAGTGCTGCTGACCAATTCAATGTTAACAAATCAACAATACACCATTAAATAAGATATTTTTAAACAGAAACACACACAAAACAAGGTAACAAAAATACTGTCACCACAGGCCCAAAGAAATCTAACCCAGTATTTCCCTTAGAAGCAATGGTCCAGTATTCACAGCAACTTTATGAAATATAATTACTATGAATAATGAAAATGGATTGTATTTAGCTCAAATTCCTTTTAGCATCTAATGGCTACCTTTAATTGAGTGAGCTATATTTTTCTCAATGCCTTTACTATATCCTGAATAAGAAATCTATAGCTCCACATTCTTTTTAAAAAAAACACAGAAGCAATCAAAATATTACATGGTTATATAGGTTATTATGCATTTATTAAAAAAAAAAAATCAAAGGTATGTTGTTTCCAAAGTCTGGCATCTGGAAATACCTTGGGGATAACTCAGAACATTCACAACAGGAAATGAAAACATGAACATCTTTATACAAAAAAATCTGTTCTATATAAAAACCATTATTAGAATTTCTATGATCAAAGTCATAAAAACACAAGTACCCTCCCCTAATGCCAACCATCTACAAGCATTCTTTGCATACTGTATTTAAAAACTATTTTATATTACCACTATGGGTAAAGTAAATACATTAGTCACCAGAAAATGTTGAATCTAACTATGAGATTTTAATTTAATTCTTTAAATTCTTTTTTAAGGCCAGTGGCTCATGCTTACAATCCCAGCACTTGGAAGGCCAAGGTAGGTGGGAGGATTGCTTGAGGCCAGGAGTTCAAGACCAGCCTGGACAACATAGTAGGACTCCTATCTCTACAAAAAAATTAAAAAATTATCTGGGCGTGATGGCACATGCCTGAAATCCTAGATACTCAGGATGCTGAGGCAGAAGGATCACTTGAGCCCAGGAGCTCGAAGTTGCAGTGAGCTATGATCACACCACTGCACTCCAGCCTGGGCAACACAAAGAGACCCTGTCTCTGAAAAAAAAAATTAAAAAGAAAAAATAATAATTAGATAATTCTTTTTTAAAAATAAAAAATGCAAAAACGATTGATAAAGATGGAAATATAGTGGCCATATTCTAAAAGAACAAAGCATATCTGATGAATAAAATTAGAAAATTAGTATTATGATTTTGAAGGTGGAGCCAATAATGCATTTGCTCCTGTATCTTTTTGAAGCAGTGATTTCATCTAAGATAGTTATTAAACTAAGCATCAAAATAATCTAAATTCAGAATCAGGCAGTTAAGTTGCTGTCTCATAATGTATGAAATCTGGATTGCAAAATACAATGATCACTTTCAATCCCATTATATCACTAAAAATATTACCAATAATTTCAATATGAGTTTAAAGTTTTTGTGACATTAATAAAATAATTTAAAATAATTTAAGTTGTATTCTTTATCTCATTAATTTCCATTTTGCTTCTGCTTTAATATTGTTATTCAGTGTATGTATAAAAATAATACATAAATAAACACTGTGAAAAATAATGAACACAGAAAAAAGAAAAGCTAAAAATGTTAATATTAAGGTAGCTTACATTACATGGCTCAATTTTTTCAATGCTTATAATCAATCACTGAAACTTTACCAAGTCGATACAAAAGACAGTGAAAAAGCAACTCCCACAAATACCTTTTGCTTTGTTTTTTCTAACTTTGATTTCAGTTTTCTGCCTCTTTTGCCAGTCCAGCCAGTCACAAATTCTGAACCTTGGGGGAGGAAAAAAAGGAACATTTCACAGAACATGCTTTATCGCAATTTAACATATTCAGTTATTCTTACCTATTAAACTTACATATCTACATACTTACCCAGAGAAGTTTCTGCAGTAAATGAATGTTTGGTTCCTCTATTAGATTCAAATACAAAACCAGGTAAATCTTCTTTCAATATTGTAGCTTGCTGACCATCTGAGTTATGAATAGCAATTTCTCCTTCTTTCAAACATGTTAGTGACCAATTCCCTACAGTAAGTTTAGTAGGTCCTGGTGCAGAGAGTATAGGTTGACTTGAAGTAGATGGCTTTACTTGGCCTCGGGCTCTTTGTAACTTCTCTAAGAATTCACTTCTGCTTTCTACAAAGACAGAATGCTTGTTTGAAAAGTCTTATTCCTTTCAAATATTCCATTAAAAAAAAAAAACTACTTAACTACTTAACAGAATATTCATTTTATAAAATAAAACTAAATTAGTAAAGTTTTGTTCTTTGGTATCCTCTTACTGGTTTGATCTATTTAGTTTCAGGCATAAAAGCAATCCTATAGGCTTAATTTTTTAAACATGAGGCTTCTGGGAAAGATAAAACCTGAGACAGCAATATACCCGTGTAATTTACCATTTCATAACAAAAGACAGCTTTATCTAAAAGATTGGAGGGATTAAAAGTACCTTTAGGGCTGTTCCTTCTCTCAAAAAAGGCATCTATGAAATGTTTTCATGGTGTAATTTTTCTCTACTGATATTAAAAAATTTGGCCATGTGATCATTAAAGGATGTGTTATTTCCATGACAATGGCAGCAAAAATATGAGCAGGAAAACAAATTATAGAAACTAGGAAAATATTTTAATTGAAACAAAATATTACCTGAACTATCCGATCCACCTTCAGGACTACCACTTGAATACATGGTGGCAAGTTTTCCATCCAAGATAAATCTGAACCATCCATTACTGCCATTAGATAATTCCAACGCTGCTGCATCACTCCAAATATATAAGCAGTCCCTTCCCCTAATGATTGACCAGTCTCTCCAATGATATGGTTTACCTTGCTGCAATTCTTTAGCATCTTCCTGTGGTTCATCTTCCTAAACGTGTAGAATTATTTAACAAAACAATGAAAATAATTTCCATTTCACATATTCATTTTTCGAAAACATGGTCATAAATTGAATTTGGAATTTAAACATTCTTAACATATTATTCAGTTGCCTGTAGTTTAATATGTATTCAGATGAAATACGTATAACTAAATCTTACAAATATGCCCTAAAAATGTTAAGAAATTCATATAGGCTGGGCACAGTGGCTCATGCCTATAATCCTAACACTCTGGGAGGCCAAGGCAGGAGGATCGCTTGAGGTTAGGAGTTTGAGACCAGCCTGAGCAAGAGTGAGACCCTGCCTCTACTAAAAACAGAAAAATTAGCCAGACACGGTGGCACACACCTGTAGTCCCAGCTACTTGGGAGGCTGAGACAGGAGGACTTTGAGGTTGCAGTGAGCTACAATGATGCTACTGCACTCTAGCCAGGGTGACAAAGTGAGACTCTGTCTCAAAAAAAAGAAAGAAAGAAATTTATATTAATAATGACCTAAGATATATCATGCTCAGGAGTAATAGTAAAGACCAATAGAGTAGAGCATTATACATAACTAGCTAATAATCTAAGACTTTGGTAAACTCACTCTAGGCCTAATTGACTATTTATTTAAAAATGTAGGTTTACGTGGGATCAATGGTATCCAAACCTAGTGGTGCAGCAGAATCACCAGAGAAGATTTTTTAAAATAAATTCCAACGCGGTGGCTCACGCCTGTAATTCTAGCACTCTGGGAGGCCGAGGCGGGCGGATAGTTCTGCGCTCAGGAGTTCGAGACCAGCCTGAGCAAGAACGAGACCCCGTCTCTACCAAAAATAGAAAGAAATTAATTGGACAGCTAAAAATATATATAGAGAAAATTAGCCGGGCATGGTGGCGCATGCCTGTAGTCCCAGCTACTCGGGAGGCTGAGGCAGAAGGATCGCTTGAGCCCAGGAGTTTGAGGTTGCTGTGAGCTAGGCTGATGCCACGGCACTCACCCCAGGCAAGAGAGTGAGACTGTGTCTCAAAAAAAAAAAAATAAAAAAAAAAAAAAATAAATTCCAAGGCCCCAACCTTAACCAAGTGAATCAAATATACTAGATGATTATAATGATCATACAGATATTTTAGAGGATGTTTAAAAAAACAGACCTGTAAACATTTTGTAGCTTAGCCTAGGCTCATAAAACTTTTTTTGATATATTTAAAGATTGAGAATATGCACATCAAAATGAGGATTATGAATTTCTCTAAACATATCCATTGTAAACAACTAAAATATGGACAAGATATATGAAAAAAGTTTATTCAAATACTAAACAACAGTCAACTCAGGACTGTGATCCCCAAGAAAATGAAAGCAAATGACTCTCTTAGAACCACAGACAATTTTCTGGCAACGCAGAGGTCAATGCAGAGAGGGAACACAGCAGTTATGACCTGAGAAAATGGAGATCAGAGTTTGAGGAAGCAAACTGGAATATGTGAACTTTGAGTTCACTATTAGGGAACTAAGCAGAAAAAGACCTCCAGAAGTCTGCGAAGTGGTTTCCACTGAGTACTAGACCACTCATCTATAGGGTGATATTCCGTTAAGTCTGGGCAAAGAACAACTGGAAATTTGGAAACTGATTAATTCCCAGAGATCACACAAGGAGGTCACAGATTCATGTTTGAAAGAGCCAGAGTAGAAAATCAGCACGAATAACCCAGATATTCAGTGAAGATCTCAGAGAAATTATATATTAGGAATCACAGAATAGCTATTGTAGAGCTACTCTAGTAAAGCTTAAAAACAGGCCTCAAAAGAATTTAATTTTCTCTGAAAATAACAGCTTGCCAGAATAATACCCAACATTCTTTAGGAAAAACCCCCAAATCTAGCACTCAACAATATTTACAATGTCCAATATCCAATTAAAAATTACTAAATAATGAAGCAGGAAAATATAATCCACAGCCAGGAGAAAACAGAAACAAACCTAAAAATAAGAACTGACAGAACTATGACACAAGGATATTCAAACAAGTATTACAAATATTTTCAAGTAGGTAAAGAAAAGCAACATAATAAGAAAACCAAAACAAAAAAATACGAAATACAATATATAAAATGAAAATTTCACTGGATTGGATTGGTGCAGGAAAAAAAATCAGCAAACTTGAAAACATAGCAGCAGAATCCAAGTGGCATGAAGCAAAACAGAAAAGACTGTAAAAAAAAAAAAAAAACTGTTTCAGTGACCTATGCAATGATATGAAGCAGTCTAATGTGTAATTTGATAGCCAGGCAAAAAGAGTGGAGAAAAATACTTGAAGCTAAAAAATTTCCAAATTTGACCACAACTCAAATAAAATGAAAGAATACCGAGCAGGGGTATACACACGCACAAATGCACCCAAGTATACACACCCCGAACATAGCAAGACACATCAATCAAAGTCAAAATGCCGAAAACCAGTGAAAAAAATCTTAAAAACATACAGAGGGAGAAAGATACATTATATACAAAGGAAATAACTTCTCATCAGAAACTTTGCAAATCAGACAACAGTACATCTTTAAAGTGCTAGAAAACAATGAAGAGTCCTGTAGGCACTGAAAATATCCATCAAAAATGAAACAAATACAAACATTTGTGGATAAACAAAATCTGAGAAAAATTCTCTGGCTTGCCTTTTCACTTTCTTAATGATGTATTTTCAAGAGCTAAAGTCTATAATTTTAATGGCATATAGCTTATTGATATTTTGTTCTTTTAGAGTATAAGCTTTTAAAGTCCCATTTAAGAAATCTTTTTTTTTTTTTTTTTAATTTTTTTTTTTTGAGACATAGTCTCACTCTCTTGCCTGGGGCGAGTGCCGTGACGTCAGCCTAGCTCACAGCAACCTCAAACTCCTGGGCTCAAGCGATCCTACTGTCTCAGCCTCCCCAGTAGCTGGGACTACAGGCATGCGCCGCCATGCCCGGCTAATTTTTTCTGTATATATTTTTAGCTGTCCAATTAATTTCTTTCTATTTTTGGTAGAGACGGGGTCTCGCTCTTGCTCAGGCTGGTCTCGAACTCCTGAGCTCAGGACGATCCGCCCGCCTCGGCCTCCAGAGTGCTAGGATTACAGGCGTGAGCCACCGCGCCCGGCCCCATTTAAGAAATCTTTGCCAAGCCCAAGGTCACAAAGATATCCTTTAGAACAGATGTCCCCAACCTTTTTGGCACCAGAGACCAGTTTCATGGAAGACAATTTTTTCATGGACAGGGGCTGGGGGTGGGGGTGCACAGCTCAGGGAGTGATGCATGGCCTGTTTCCTAACAGGCCGTGGACCGGTACGTAGCCACAGCCCAGGGGTTGAGGACTGCAGCTCCAGAATTTTTACAATTTTAGTTCATATATTTTAGTTTATGATTCATTTTGTTAATTCCTGTATGTGGCATATATGCAATATTTTGCATATGCTATCGACTTGTTAATTACTCAAAAAGATCATGTTTTCCTGATTAAATTATCTTAGCACTTTTGTTGGGGGTCAATTGACCATATATGTGGGTCATTAATTTGTCTTTATGCTATCGCCACACTTTCCTGATTACTGAAACTTTATGAAAGACTTGAAATCTGCTGATGTACTTCCTTCAACTATTTTCCTTTTCAAGGTTGCTTTAGCTACTCAAATCCTTTGTACTAATATTTATATATAAACGTTAGAATCTGCCTGTTAATTTCTACAAAAAGACTGCTGGGATCTTGGTTGGGATTGCTGTAACCTGTTTTCTTCAGTAAAAGAATTACGGAGAATGAACTAAGACAATACTTTATGCTTTGCTTTTTTGTTAAATTCTGCAGTAATTCTGACAATCGGATTTAGAAAACATACACACACTGTCTTTCACCTCTCTCAGGATTCTACAATTACAACTCACACCCTACCATTTTTTTTCAAAAATATTACTGCTCTGTCGTTAATGTATAGGCACTTACTAAATGTTAGGAATAAATCTTGTTGACAGTTAGTAAAGATGGTTAAGGTATGTTTTAAATTTGCACTCGAAGGTAAAAGTTATCCATGAATACTAAAACTACTAGGTAAAGTTTAACAAGAAATAGCATATTTACATAGTCTTGGATTACATACCTACAAATTACTTGTTAATTACAAAAGGAAAAACGGTAACTTTATAGTAGAGAAACCTGGCAGAGACAAACTTAACCAAGTGATCCAAGTTAACATTATCAGCAACAGGGCAAACAGACATCACATGCCTCTGAGAAAAAACATTAGTATTCCTGCTAAAACTCATAACCTGAATCTAATCACAAAAAACATGACACAAACACAAAGTGTGGCTGTCCAAATTAACTGGTCTGTCCTCTTCAACAATAGCAAGGCAATATGAAAGAAAAAGAAAGGCTTGCAAACTGTTGTAGGTTCCCGGGAACACGATAACTAACGTAATGTGTGATCCTGGACTGCATTCGGGACCAAAAAAAAAAAAAATGTTATTAAGGACAAAGGTAAAACTTGAATATGGTCTCTGGATCAGACATTAGTTTTACGTAAATATTATATTTTTTTGTACAAAAACTTTTTGTATATTTTTTTAGTACAAATTTTGATAATTGTACTAGGACTTTGTAAGAGAATGTGTTGGTTTTTTGCTGAAGTATTTAGGTGTAAAAAGGGGCACTCTATATCCAGCTTACCATCAAATAATTTTTTTTTCTTTTTTTTGGAGATCCGTCACCCAGCTAGAGTGAAGTGGCTCACTGCAACGTTTAACTCCTGGGCTTAAGCAATTCTCCTGCCTCAGCCTCCGGAGCCGCTAGGAATACAGGTGCACATTACCACACCCAGCTAATTTTTCTATTTCTTGTAGAGATAGGGTCTCCTTCTTGCCCAGGCTGGTCTCGAACTGCTGGCCTCGAGCAATCCTCCCACCTCGGCCTCCCAAAGTCCTAGTATTACAGGCGTGAGCCACCACATCCAGCCACAAATAATATTTTTTAAACGTACGTACAAACACACAACTATCTGAGAAAATTATACAGTAAATGGGGCAAAATGTTGATGACTAGTGAATCTGGATAGAGGATATTCTGATATTCTTTATACTTATGTATCAATAAAATTTTTTAAAAGAAAATTGACCAATTTAAAAAAATACATAGCACTATTTCACATTGCTACTATTTTGACAAAAACTATCATAAACTGAAACTAGATTTCCTCAAAAGAAACCCTATTTTTGATATTGCTACAATTAAGACCACTCACTTTTTCTGGTTTTGATTCCTCTTCATTCTCATCATCAGAGGAAGGACCTGCCAAAGTTGACACTTTGCTAATTACACCAAGTCTGGCTAGCTGATCCAAAAAAATATCACCACCTTTATCTACTAAATCCCTTATGATCTGCAAAGCCAGCAAGTGGCCATCATCATCATCCTGGAAAGGAAAAAAAAAAGGAAGTACATAATTGCAAGGAAGAAAAAATGAAAAAAATAAAGTCAGTTTAGTTGCCTGGAGCAGACAAATGCAGTAATTTACACGGACAAAATAACCTACTGAAACTAGAACAACATTTTTATTTACTAGCTAAAGGGAATTAATGCTACAAGAGTTTCAAAAAGAAAAGAAACTGACCTCTTGATCAAGGACAGTTGCAGTGATCTCCACTAGTATTGTAGGCAAATTGTGACCAACATCAGAATCACAAACTTCTTTTAACAGTGCTTCAGAGCAAAAATGAATCATTTTGCGAATTAGAGCAAGACTTGCTTTCCTTGAAAAGTAAAAAAAGAATTTTATAAAACCAAATTAAGAAGCTAAAATAAACCAAAATGCATGAATAAAAACTAAAGTATCCAACACTAAGTTTTACACATTCTGCTAAACAATACACTTAAAGAATACAAAAAATTGATACTCAATACTAGCACTATAGTTTATATTCATTTTTGTGGTAATTTCATCTATTTTTTATTATTAATACATTGAGCTCATCAAAACTGACTTTTTATAATTTCCTTTAATGTGCATAATTTTCATTTTACATTAACCAATATGAATGTTAATATACCATAATGATCTTAGAAAATCAAGTAAAAAATAATGTAATTACTAAGGAAAATTGAATAAATTGTAAATAAACTAAAATTTCCTATAACCCAAAATACAAAGAACTTAAAGTACCTAGTTTACATGAAAAATAAATTTTGAATTAAAGTATTTTTGTTCTTTATCAAATTTAAAATCCATGTTCACTATAATTTATATTCTCATATAAATGAAAATAAGAGATCCTAATAATCCCATGCCCTAAAGTATTCCCAGTGTAAAGTTGGCATGCCTCCTTTCCCTTCTGTTTATCCACTGGTTTGCTTAGAACACAGGAGACACTTGATAAAGTCACACAAACTAATCTCAATTTTATAACAAGTAACCTTATCTTTTAAAATAAAAAAACATATCCACAGATATTTAAATTATAACAGAATAAGACCAGACTGATCTACTATTAATCTATAAGAGCCAATAAGCAATTCATTTAACAAATATTTTCTAAGCATCTAACAATATTCTAGGCACCAAGCTGTAGTGTAGATATTATTACCCTTGAGGTGACTGGACGGAAGAACAAAGAGGCAAAAATTGCAATCGGTGTCGTAGAGACACAGCTGTATTTTCACAGCAAAGGGTTTCTAGGTATTTCTTAACTCTCTCTAGCTGAATGCATAACATTGTATTTTCTTTAATTAAAGTTGTGGGGGGTTTTTTTGTGAGACAGAGTCTCACTTTGTTGCCCAGCCAGAATGCAGTGGCATCATCACAGCTCACTCCAACCTCAAACTCCTGGGCTCAAGCAATCCTCCTGCCTCAGCCTCCCAAGCAGTTGGGACCACAGGCGCACACTACCACGCCCGGCTACTTTTTTCTATTTTTTGTAGAGACGGGGACTTGCTCTTGCTGAGGCTGGTCTCAAACTCCTTAGTTTAATTATCTCTTAATCAGTACATGATACATACTATTCATAACATAAAATTTTCCTAACGCTGTTATATAAACTGTGAACATTTAGTTTACAGTCTGTTCTATTAAAAATAGCACTATCTTTGTGGAAACTTTTTTCATCTATCTTCAGTACAGAAAGGTTCTTGCATCTAAGAGTCTAAACACTTTCACATGTATTGAATGTGTATGAGTACTATATCCACGCCAGCAAATGGATTCAAAAAAGGCTATTAGCAGCTTAAATGATCACTAGATACAGATATCTACAATATATTCCCCCATTTTTTTACTTTTTAAGATTCTCTTTTTTAAGCTTCTTAAATGCCTAATGGGTGACGACATCAAATTTTATTTATTTTTAAAATGTTTTGGTTTTTACTAGTAAGAAAATACATTTTTCCATGCCAGTTTTTTGTTTTTTCTCTTGAACACTGTGCCTTAATGTCACTAGCTAACTTATTTAAATGCGCTCTGAAATTTTTACCATCAATTTATACACGTTCTTTGTATAATAAACATAGTATTCTTGGTCATATTTGCTAATAAATATCAATCTCATGGAATATTTATTTAGATTAAGAGTTTGTATTCTGGGGCTTTTGTGGCTGTAGGTAATACTGTTGCTGATACATACTAGTTTTATGTTTTTTGCATAATATAAATTTAAAATTTGACAGATGTGACTAACACAAGTTTTGAAAGTCATTCTTCCTATTAAGGTCTGATAAACATTCAAGTATATATTTTTTGTTTTCTTAAGCTTTTTAAAAAAATTTGTGTTAAATCCTCTAGAATTTGTTTAGATTTAGAATATAAAGGACTAAGGAGTTTTTACATCAAACTATAAAGCAGATATTCTAGTACCATTTAATAAATAACTCTCTCCTCTGATCTTAGAAACCTCCATTACGACACATTCAATTCCTATATATAATTGGCTCTATATGAGGAACCATTTTATTGATTTACATACTCTTCTGCTAGTTATCATAAAGATTTCATTACTGAAGGTTGACACTAGTTTTTCATATTTTTTTTAATAATCTCACCTATTTATTCTTCCAGATGGACTTTGGGATCTGACAAGTTCTAAAACAAATTCTGTAGTTATTTTCTTTAGAACTGTATAACCTATAAATTAATTGTGGAAGAATTTATATCTTTAGATTATTTCATTCTTATCAAAGAATAATTTCCCCCTTTATCCAACCAAGTCTACTTTTCTCCCTCAAATTGTTTTTTTTTTTAAAAAAGAAAGAAAAAGGATTCCCTACGATCTCTGGTTTGCTAAAAAGTAGACTCAATCTTTGTCCACTTATTTACACAAACTCCTAAGATGTTTACTTACCACACCTCTTCAAAATTCTAAGTAGCTTTCTTCTAAAACAAAGTGGAAAAGTCCTCAGTCTAATATCTTACAGAGAGAATAATCAGGTTTTTACAAACTACCCCACCATTGATACTGCTATCCTATTTTGAAGCCTTCACTTATTCTGTTGTCTGCCTTTATTTTCTAAACAGACAGTACATAGGTCAATATATGGGGTATCCCAAAAGTTGGCATACAAAGGGAAAATGGGAAATTGTAGCTAAAGGTACCTTTATTTACAAAATATTCACTACAAAATTTTTCTCTGTATGAAGACTTTTGGGACATCCTGTAGATAATAATAGCTATGGTCAATATGTATAGATACTCTTTTAACTGTTTGAATCAGAGTTATGTTTACTCTTCTGACAAAATTTTAAACTGAAATAGGAAAAAATTAGGTTGTAATCTATTCCTGTTTTTAACATAGGTAAATAATTCCAAAAAATGAACTACCATTTTTCAAATACCTCTAATATAGTAGACACTATGCTAAATACTTCATACACATCTTTTGAGACAGTGCAACCTGAAAGTCCTGGGCTCAAACAATCCTCCTGCCTCAGCCTCCCAAGTAGCTGGGATTACAGGCATGCACCACAAAACTGGGCTAATTTTTTTTATTTTTTTAGTAGAGACAGGGTCTCGCTTTTACTCAGAGCTGGTCTCAAACTCCTGAGCTCGAGCAATCCTCCTGCCTTGGCTTCCCAGAGTGCCAGAATTACAGGCATAAGCCACTGCACCCAGCCTAAAAATCTTTTCTTTAGAAAGAGGGTCTCGCTCTCACTCACGCTGAAGTGTGCTGGCATGATGAAGGCTCACTGCAGCCTCAAACTCCTAGGCTCACATGAACCTCTTGCCTCAGCCTCCTGAGTAGCTGGGACTACAGGTGCATGCCACCACACCCAGTTAATTTTTTAATTTTTTGTGGAGACGGGGTCTTGCTATGTTGCTCAGGCTGGTCTCAAACAATCCTCCCGCCTTGGCCTCCCAAAGTGCTGAGATTACAGGCGTTAGCCACCACACTCAGGCCATATTTAATTTTTATTCTCGTACTTAAAGAGAATTAAGTATAATTATCCTCATCTTTGAGATGAAACAATTAAGATCAAGAAGTTAAGTACCTTGCCCATAGCCTGCCTTTCTAGGAAGTGGCAATGCTAGCATTTGGACTCACTTTGTTTTTTGTTTGTTTGTTTGTTTTGAGACAGTCTCTCTCTCTGCTGCCCTGGGTGGAGTATAGATAGCATCATCATAGCTCACTGCAACCTCAAACTCCAGGGCTCTCAAGCAATCCTCTTGCCTCAGATTCCAGAGCAGCCAGGACTACAGGCACATGCCACCACGCCCACTAATTTTTCTATTTTTAGTAGAGACTCACTCTTGTTCAGGGTGGTCTCGAACTCCTGAGTTCAAGCGATCCTCCCACCCTGGCCCCCCAGAGTGCTATGATTACAGGTGCGAGCCACCGTGCCCGGCCTGGACTCACTTTGAACTGATTCTAGAGCCTGACTTCTTAACTAAGATATATGCTGTCTTTCTAGCCACAATTAAATGTGTCTGCTAATTATTACCTGGGATAATTTAGCATCAAAAGCCCTAAAGCTAAAATCTCCAAACATTTAAAAGGATGATAGACACTCTGGGAGGCCGAGGTGGGCGGATCATTCTGAGCTCAGGAGTTCAAGACCAGCCTGAGCAAGAGCGAGACCCTGTCTCTACCAAAAATAGAAAGAAATTAATTGGACAGCTAAAAAATATATAGGAAAAAAATTAGCCGGGCATGGTGGCGCATGCCTGTAGTCCCAGTTACTCGGGAGGCTGAGACAGTAGGATTGCTTGAGCCCAGGAGTTTGAGGTTGCTGTGAGCTAGGCTGGCCACGGCACTCGCCCCAGGCAAGAGAGTGAGACTCTGTCTCAAAAAAAAAAAAAAAAAAAAAGGATGATAGAAAATAACCACCCAATAAGAGAACTCTATTTGATAGCATACTTTACAATTTTCTGATGGCCTTATCACAAAGCAGTTCTACTCCAAATGCTTCTTAAGATTCTTTTATTAGCATGACAGCTAGTCCTCTAAAATTTTCAAACCAAATTATCTTGTTCAAAATTGTTCGTGTCTTAAGATAATTCTTTTGTCAAAAAAGAAAAAAGTGGCCCCACTAACACCTATACTTCTGTAGCTATTTGGGCGAGAATTAAAAACCAAGCTATTGGCCAGGCGCGGTGGCTCACGCCTGTAATCCTAGCACTCTGGGAGGCCGAGGCGGGTGGATCACTCAAGGTCAGGAGTTCGAGACCAGCCTGAGCAAGAGCGAGACCCCCGTCTCTACTAAAAATAGAAAGAAATTATCTGGACAACTAAAAAAATAAATATATATAGAAAAAATTAGCCAGGCATAGTCCCAGTTACTCGGGAGGCTGAGGCAAGAGGATCGCTTGAGCCCAGGACTTTGAGGTTGCTGTGAGCTAGGCTGATGCCATGGCACTCTAGCCAGGGCAACAGAGCCAGACTCTGTCTCAAAAAAAAAAACAAACAAAAAACCAAGCTATTAAATGTTCACAGTGAATTATTTTGCTATCTCTCCTATTTAAAGCAAACTGCTCATATTTTAATGTTAGCTCATAATACTGGTATTTGAGGCACTTGAATCTTCAAAACTACATGTTCTACAAACCTCCTAAACTTAAAATGACCAAAATCAAGTTCCTAGTCACTCATCCAAAACCCTGGTAGTCATCCACCACCCCTGCCTTCCTTCAACCCTCACATCTAATTGGTCACCAATCCCTACACAGCCTCTTGAATTTGTTCCCACCAATCCAGTCTCTCTGCTACTGTCTAAAGTTCCTACTGCAATGAACCCTTAAGTAGTCTGGTTCCATTCTTCCCTTTCTCCAGTCCTCTCCCCCAGGCTGTCAAAGTGATCTGTACAAATCAGAAATTTGACTGTGTCAAATTTCCTCACAGGTCTTTAAGAATCCTTTTTTAACTGTGAGGTAAAGACCACGATCATTAACATAGCCCACAAAGGCCTTCATAGGTCATAAAAAACTGTCTACCTTTGGAACATTATTCAATGAACTTTCCAAATATATTCTGTACTTCATTAATATCAAAATACTTGCAATTGCTAACAAAACACTCATCAGTAAATATCTACTGAGAACCTAAGTATCAGGCTAAATTCTATACTTCCTTGTCTTTGCAGGAATATAGCAGTATACAAGGCCAGTTCTCATGGCACTTACTTTACAGAGACAAGATAATAAACAAAAAAACCCACAATTTTTCAGATAGTATAAGCTCTGTGAAGGCAAACATTATTGGTGTAAAAGGTATATTAGGGGTGAATTTAAATTCGGTGGACAAATTTCTGTAGAGTGGTATGAAGCAACCACCCATTCAGAAGATCTGGAGATAGAAAGTTTCAAGCAGATGGAAAACCTCTAAGGTAGGGATATACTTGGAGTCTTCCAAAAATAGAAAGAAGGCTAGCATAATGTAAGTGTAATGGGCCAGGTGTTAAATAGTACTCAATGAGGTCAAAGAGCTGGGTGGGAATTATGTAAGACCTTGCCAGCCTGAGGGTTACTGAGTTGAGTTTGCGTTAAGGCCGATTAGAAGCTATGGAGAGTTCAAACTGGAAGGTGATATGATGATTTAAAAATATAATTCTTGGGCACTGGGAGGTTGAGATGGGAGGACCACTTGAGCCCAGGAGTTCGAGACCAGCCTGGGCAACACAGCAAGCCTCCGTCTCTAAAAAAAATATACATATATAATTTATATATATATAAATATATAAATGATCATATATATAAACAAATCATTTGTCTTTAATTCCCCAAGTGGCCATCTCACACTTACCCTACAAACAAGCCTCCATAAAGCCCAATAAATATTTGCAATTCTTATCAAAATTTCTCTAGAGAGTTAATATTTAGAGGACTACAAAAAATGTGTTAAAAATCTAGTCCTCTTTATTTTCTAAACCCCTTCTCTTCAGTCAATCATCAGAAGAAAAAAATATGACTTTTCCACTTCCAATCTAATTTTTATTCTTACCACATCTTTTTAATGTTAAAATAAACCTTCAATTTTTCTGGAAAGGGAGATAAATAAAACCATATAATTGTTATAACTTAAACTAACACACACAAATAGTATGAATAACTAACTACCTTATTGAAGGCAACATAGTTTGCTGAAATGTTTGTGCAAACACTGGCAATAACCTTTTCAAGTATATAGGTGCCATTTCTGGATCTCCTTTGGGCTCATTACATTCTTCTTCATCTTTATTTGTATCTTTCTTTTTCTTATCATCTCCTTTATTAACAGGACACATCCAATCACCTGCAGATGAGTATTATTCAAAGAAATACTTTTTTGGAAACTTTTTCTTTCAAGGAAAAAAAAACCTTAAGATATATCCAACTTCAAATTATAATTATCGCTAATTAACAATAAATAAATTGAAATTAGGACGCTGTAGCAATGGTGTTTGTAAGAATACTAAAGAACATTATACCTTCAGTGAGCTCAATAACAAATTAAGGGATAATTTTCGATACTCCACTTGATTCCAAAAATTATCTCACAGAGGCTCTGCATTCATCAACTCTGTGAAAACTTAAAATCTGGTCAAACTACTTTATCTATACAATACCCAATTATTCTTTATCTGACATTTCCACATCCCTTGAACTTTAGGTTTTGCTCATTCTGGAATCAGGCAGTCTCCAAGAACACAGAAGAGTAAGCTCTTAAAGGTTTATCAAATATAAGGCTATACATATATAATTATTTGATCTCAAAAGAATAGTTCATTTATATAACGTTAATGTGTACACAAAAAGCTACTTCTATAGAAGTAAAGCTGAAGAATAATAGTACAGAGCTTAAAAGGAAAGAATTTACCACTGACCTGGAGACTGAAGAATAGCTACTACTTCACTATGACCCCTTTCTCGAGCTTTATCTAACGGAGTTTTCCCATCTTCATCTCTCAGATCTGGATTTGCACCGTGCCGTAATAGAGTCTAGAGAAGAAAAGCATTTAATTTGAATATAACAATCCATTATTTCTTCGACATTCAACTCTGTAATCTAAATATTTTCCAGAATTACTTAAGCAGGTACCAATGCAAATCTCTGCCTTAGCACTTACCACCTTAAAAGCAGCCTAGTCATATCTTGAAAAAATTACAGATTAATTTCACTTGGCTATTTATTATCACCTCAAATTATGTTCTCATATGAACCTGTCAACTTCTCCATCAAACTCCTCCTTCTAATTCTTTGACTTTTAACAGAGGTACTACTCAGTTTGTGACTTGGCTATTAACTTTCGTCATTTCCTATACACTGTCAATTACCAAGGTAAGTAAACTCTTTGACCAAAAAGTCATCACTATCTGTCTTTTATCTCTATACCCATTGATATTACCCTAAACTTTTCATAATTTCATGCTCAAAACTAACCAATTCGAACAGACAGAATTAGAGCTTGAAAAGATCACCTTTCCCAGGTTAGAAAGCTACTAAGTTGTTACTGAAAATTTTATTGTAGTATAAAAGTGACAACAGCAGCTACCATTTGAGCACCTATGATGTGACTACTACAGTGCTTTACATGTATTTTTTCTAATTCTCACAATGACCTTGCCAGGAATGTAGGCCCATTTTACAGATCAACTGCAAGTCAAACTGAAGAAAACTAGCCCAAGGTCACACAGCCTTTTTTGTGCATGATTTAAGACTTGAATCCAGTATGCCTGACTTCAGAATGAACTAACCTTGCACCATGCCAACCTATTCCACAGTAGGCATATTCTAGAAACCCTGATCAAATGTTTGATGTGACCCTTTTCATTTGACCTCTCTGGACATCAATTTCTCTAATTGTCAAAAGAACTCTCCAAAGTCCTTTCCTAGTCTAAGACTCTACTGACTCTTCTACAAACAGAATATCTGCTTTATTGATTAACAGAAACAACAGAAATATATGCAAAGTTATTCATTGCCAAGAGTAACAAACTGCAAACAACCATGCATTCAACAATAGGTGCCTGGTTGAATATACTTGCAGTACATCCACACGGGGTAAATAATGCATATGTAAAAAAGTTCTCTATATACTAACAGGGAGAGATTTCCAATATATATTAAGTGAAAAAAAATCAAATTACTGAGGTCAGTATATATATTTTGCATAAGAAAAGGAGAGAATACACATATATTTGTTTTTACATGAATGTGTATTAAGAGAAAAGATTTTAAAAACTATTTAAAAACGCTTACGGTGGGCACAGCACAATGATGTGGATGGACATGGCATAGAAGCATGACTTATCAAAATAAAAGTTTTTATATCATTCTAATTCCTGAATTGTGTAAATGTTAAATATTAGTAATTTAAAAATCTGGATTTTACCTTTGCTACTTGAGGTCTTCCAAAACATGCAGCATAATGTAATGATGACGACCTTTGACCTCTATTAACATCAGCACCTCTCTCACAAAGAAATTCTACCTATAAAATGATAAAGAATCGTAAAGTTGCTTTAATAATATTTCTATTTTTGCTTCTAATATCAATTTTTATATGTTAGCTTACCATTTCCTGAGTTCCAAAAGCAGAGGCCCAATTTAATAGAGTCTGGCCTACATCATCCATAAAATTTACTTCAAAGGCTGAAAGTTTGAAGGAAAAAAAAAACTTACTTTTTTTAAGCCAATAAAATAATACTGAACTTTTCTAAAGTCTGAACCATTTAAAAAGATTGTTATTAATAACCAACTAAATACAGAGCCAAGAGATTATCTTAAGTATTTAGGTCAACTATAAGGGTAAATAATCAGCAAACCTAAGGTCAGCTAAGGAAAATTCTAAAATTTTAAATCACTGAGGATTCACAAGTCTTTAAGCCTTAAAAATAAACATGAAATAAGAAAAGACAATAACAAACCACAGTACGTAATACAAGGTACTAGTTGCATCATAACATAATTGTGGAAAAGAAGTTAATCCACATGTATAACAAAAAACACAAAAGAAAAAATTTCATGACCCAGAAGCATCTTTCAGGAATTTATATTTGCTCATCACCTCATGCAGCAGTTTAAAATAATCTACTATTATTATAATTCACTCATGGCAGTTTCCACCAATCTTAAGAAAACAACAGACCTAAATTCAATCTGCAATTCACCTTAGAATTGACAGGATCTCCTTCCATGATAAAACAGGGAAATTTTAAACTTCATAGAAGTTTTACTCATTCAACAAGTATTTATTCAGATCTTACCATGCACCAGGTTGATAATTACGCAATTATACATATGAAAAGGGGAGAATACTGAAGGGGTTGGCCATTCTGTTATCTGGCACAATTAATTGCTAAGAAAATTGTCCAAAAACTAGAAACCAGAAATTGTCTATAGAATTCCTTTTCTCCATTTTCTTTTTATACTTTAAAAATATTTTCTGACCTCCTGTGTCAATTGCATCTATAAGTGCATCAGTATCTTTACTTCGAATACAGTCTATAAGCTGCCGATGTGAGCGCTCCCCAGAACTATCCAATCTCCGGAGTCCTGGGATTCTGCCTGTAGATCCAGCACTAGACTTTGGCAAAGCTTTTCGTCCTTCAAATAATAGCACCAAGAGAAGGTCAACCAAACGCATGGTATCAAGGACACATCTTTCATCACCCTGCAATGCACTCTCAATTGAGTCTGGAAGCTCTGACCTCAGGAGATCCTACAAAGAGAATGGAAAGAAAAAAGTTTAATATATTGGCATCATTAAAAAAACACTTTTTCTGAAAGATTAAAAAGCAAAGATTCAAAAACATTCTTACGTGTGTTACTACTGGAGAACCTCTGCAAAGTGTTGAGAGCAGACTTACAATTGTTGACACCTGATTACTCAATTTGGAATCTGCAGTTGTAGAAGGAGCTCCTGTGGTGCTGCGACCTGGTTTACATGCTGATGATGGTCCTGATACAGTACCACCAGCAGCAGCCATTCGAGATAACAGCTCCTCAGTTAATCCATGCTTGGCTAATGGAGCTGGGTCAACACCACGACGGGTAAATCGGTCGGCTAGAGATGCAAAGCATCGCAGAGCTCCATCTGAAACCTAATGATATAAAGAATATGAACATAGATAAAATTCACCTAAAAAGGGCTAGTACTGATCATTTCAATATTGGCACTGTAAGAAAGGCAGGTGTAGCAAAGTGATGAAGCATATAATCTGCTGAGATCTACATGATAACTCTATATTCTGCTAACTATATAACAAAAGGAAATTATCTAACTGCTTAAGGCCTAAGTTTCCTCCTTCGTAAAAGGAGAATAATGGTACCTATATCTCATTATGTAAGCTTAAATGAAACAATACATATAAAGAATCATAAAAGCTCAAAAAAAATAACTATTATTATTTATGTATAACTTTGCCAAGATACTCTGTGAATATCAACTGAAAATATCTGAATAGTAGAAAGGCATTAAAAATCAAGTTGCATTTTCTAAAGTATGCTAACTCAACAAAAGAAAAAAAGTTAAACATAAGATTATAAATACTGTGTTTTTTTTATTTTAATGAGATCTAGCTTAAGTCAACAAAATTAGGTCAACAAAATCGCACTGAGTCAACAAAATTACACCGAGTGCAAGTGTAGCTGTAAAAATGATTACATATTTCTACAACATTTTAAATTAAGAATACCTATCACTTTTATAATTTAAAAAGTTTTGTTATAAAAAAAGATTACAATTTAGAGAGATAAAATAAGAGAAAAAGAAAATGGAATTACCTCTACTTCATCAAATGGAAAGTTCAAATTATAGTATATCATAGTTATAAATAGGGGATTACTACTAAAAAATCACATTTTGGAAACTGACAGTATACAATAGCAATTTATTTACCTGATGATCTTCATGTTTTAATAAACTAGACAGAGATTCTACACAAATTTCTAAAGAAGAATCTTGGGGTTCCATTTTGCCACAAAGTCTTGACACCACAGCCATGGCGGAGTGCAAGGTATCTTTATGAACCAGGTGTCCACTGTCACGAATGAAGGTAAGCACACAATTCAAACCACCAGCCTCAAAGACTGCTCCTGACTCACGAGTGCATATCAGTTCTAATACCTACAATAGTAAAACAAAATTAACAAAAGAATGTAAGCTTAATTTTCTAGACTCACCAAAAATGTACTGGCACTTTCCAAATTTATTAGTAGACACATTAAAAACAGTAAAGTAAAACAAATAAAATTAGTTTTGTTTTTTTTTCTTTTTCTTTTTTTTATTCAGTCCCCGTAGGAACCGTCAATAATTGCCAATGCCAACTATATTGCAAATCGTCATGGCGGGGTATTGGGAAAAGTTTTCAATCAGCAATAATCGCGCCTCGGATAAATCTCATTGGCTACGATACTGCCACTGCGCAAAGCTAAAATTAGTTTTAATAATATACTTTATTTAACCCAGTATGTCCAAGGTATCACTTCGACATGTAATCAATATAAAAAATTACTGACATATTTTACATTCTTTCATGTATTGTCTTAAAAATCATATGTATATTTTATACTTACAAGGCATCTCAATTTGGAGTAGCCACATTTGAAATGCTAAGCAGATATGGCTACCATATTGGACAGTGCATTTATTTATTTACTTAATTTTAAGAGACAGGGTCTTGCTCTGTCACCCAGGCTGGAGGGCAGTGACTCAGTAACAGCTCTCTACAGCCTCCAACTCCTGGGCTCAAGTGATCCTCCCACCTCAGCTTCCTAAGTAACCGGGACCACAGGCGCATACCGCCATGCCTGGCTAAAGACAGTGCAGGTTTAGATCACAGCAAGCTAAGGAACTACAAGAAATTTAGCAAAAGCTTATAAGCTCCTAGACCTTAAAAAAAAAAGGTAGATAAATGCTAGCCACTACTATTACTCACCATCCTCTATTCAATCTATGAATATCAAAACATTAAAAATAAACTTTTATTTTCTAAATTATGTTGATGTTTTAAGATATTGAGGTACAACAAAAGGGTTAACAGGATTCACTGATCTTGCAGGCATACCAGAAATTTAAACTTTATCATGTCAGCGAGAAAAATGTCTTAAGTAGGGAAATAATATAATCAAATTTCCAGTTAACAACAGTGTAAAGAACAGGGTACGGGGAGAGTTTGCAGCCAAATGCAAAAATTCAAGCATAATATTTAAGAGAAGATGAAGGCTTGACTAAGACAATAACAGCAGAGACAAACAGGAGGAAATAAACTAAAAAAGGAGTTGATCATCAACTCTATGTGTGGAGTAGAAGAAAGGAAATAAAGAATAAAGCACAGGTTTCTGTCTTCAGTGATTAGGCGGAAGTTGATACCAATTATCGAAACAGGAGTTTAACTGTAGCTAAAGAAAATGAGTTCAGATATCCAATCAGAGATGTCCAGCAGGCCTTTGAATATGGAGTCTAGAACTTGAGAGATCAGGGCTAGAGATATCAGTGTGAGGAAAATTTGCATAAAAATGGTACTGAAGGTACAGATGAGATTGTCTAGGCAAAATACACCTAGTATTAAGAAGGTAAAAACAGACCCTTAGAAAATACTATCATTTCAGAATGAATTAAGAAAGAAAGGAAAACAAGGAAACAATGAAAGCAAGAAAGAGACCAAGGTGTGACAAAATCTAAAGAAAATGGTTTCAAAAAGAATGAAATGGTCAACAATATCCAACACCACTGGGATCAAATAAGGGCTGCATAGAGTACACAAACTTTAACAACAAGGATGTCACTGATAACCATTTCCCCATCAGCTTCAGGGAGAATGATATAAGCATAAACCTGATTTTAGTGGGCTGAAGAGTGATTTAAGTATAAACCTTTTAGTACTCTTTCTAATAGATTGGCTATGAACAGGAAGACAGCTGAAGCAAAATCCACAGCCAAAGAGGGATCTTTGATTTTGTTTTGTTTTTTAATACATGGCAGATCACCAATAATAAAACAATTGGACATTATATGCTTTCTGATGTGATGCAATAAGAACTATGCAACGTCTTGTATGTAGTACCTTGCAAATAAAGTTTTCAAACTAAAATTAATCACAAACCATCAAACAAATCTACAATGTGGGACATTTTATAAGATAACTGGCCTGGACTCTACAAAAAAGGTCAGTGTCATGGAAAAAAGAGAGAGAAGGGAGGACCATTCTACATCAAAGAAGAATAAAAACCAAATGTAATGTGCAAACTTTGGATCCTGATTTTTTTTAAGCCACAGAAGACATGCTGGGGACCACCGGACCTATAAACTGCGTATTGTATTCTTACTGAATCACTGTTAATTTTCGTAAGTGAAAATGGTGTTATGGTTTGGTAGAATGTCCTTGTTTTTAGGAGACACATTCTAAAATATTTAAGGATAATGTGTCCTGATGACTGGAACTTATTTTCAAAGGTTCAGTGCCCAAAAAAAAAAAACCGAGGCCGGGCGCGGTGGCTCACGCCTGTAATCCTAGCACTCTGGGAGGCCGAGGCGGGCGGATCCTCCTGAGCTCAGGAGTTCAAGACCAGCCTGTGCAAGAGCGAGACCCCGTCTCTACCAAAAATAGAAAGAAATTAATTGGACAGCTAAAAATATA